>JAXGGA010019992.1:0-19023 GCA_038373865.1 Uloborus plumipes
TTTGTATCTTATACAAATCCAGTTTTCGTCGGATTTTTATCAAACATGGCACAAAGGCTCCTTCATGCACTATTATGCACATAGGCGGGATTTTGAAATTTTTAAAAAATCCAAAAAGCTCAAAATTCAAATTTTTTTGTTACAAAATGGCCATTTTCTTTCAATTTTGAATAGATAGAGTAATAGAGATAAGCCTTTAAGCAACAAATTGATAAAATTTAACACATTTAACTATTTGCCTTCGATGTCGCACCCCTAGTTCATACACACATCAAGCATATATATTATTTTTAACTTAAAAGAAACAAAAACAGGTTTTCGAGCTTTCTTTGATTTAAGTCAAGTAATCAATTAAAAAGCGCTTTTAAAAGCTTTTTTTTTTAATAATTTCTTGTTTAAAATTACTTTTAAATTCGAGTGTAACAGATTAATGGCAAATGTAGGTAATTCTTCGTTTATGCACAATACAAGGACGAACAAAATAAATAAAATTAATAGTATGAAATAACATAAATATATGATGTCTTGATTCACTATCGTCAAAACTAAGGCTCTATTTAGCGGCTCTAGTCAAAACTAATTACTAGGCAGTTTCAACGGTAGTGTTTGATTACAACACTAAACAAGAAGTTCTGTCAAGAACTAAACGAGCCTACTTTCCCGTACATCGACATCGGCATTCTCGCATCTGATCATTATTCTCTTGATTATCTGAGACTTAAAATTATGTCAAACATACCTTTTTAGCACTTAGAGCTGATTTCGAAAAGCAAAATATACCCCTTTCAAAATAGACACGATGAAATAGACGCGTAAAAAGTAATTAACGAATAAATAAAGTTTTGTCGCACCTTTTAAAGAGTGTAACTGTTACAGTTCCTCCGTAGAAAAAATCCTCCATCGTTTTCAAAAAAAAAAAAAAAAATAATAATAATAAAATAAATAAATAAATAAATAAAAGTGCAAAGAGCATCGAAACACATTTTATCAAAGAAAGAAAAAAAAAAAAAAAAAAGAAAAAAAAACTCGTCCGTTAATAAAATGTCTCGAATTTCACTTTTAATCTGTTGCCAGTTGTTAAATATAAATAAAGAATAAAATGTTCTCGTGAATGAAAAATTTTTGTTACAAAAAAAAACATCATCTGCCAAATAATAATAATAATAATAATAATAATAATAATAAATAAAATAAAACAAATGAATAAATAAACAAAAAATCGTCTGCACAGTCAGTAATTTTTTTTCTGAGCCTGCATTTCCGCCATGTTTGCGGAGTCGGAGTCGGAATCAGAGTCCTCACAGAAGATTACTCAGAAAAGTACGTTACAAACATTATTTATCAAAACCATTTTCTTACAAAGTTAGTTTGAAGGAAATCCGACTTTAAGTTCAGGATCAACATTCAACTTAAATTCCTCGTAGACGCTAATGTTAATTTTTTTTCTGAACGGTTCAATATTGAACGAAAAATGGTTCAAATCAAAAAGAGAAATATGGGAATGTATGGGAAAGCCTCTCCGAGATCTTTCAAACAAAAAAAAGTTTATTCCATTCGGACGGTTCACTCAAAAGTTATTAGGTGGGGAAAGGTTGCTTGAACGGTTCAATGTTGAACGAAAAAGTGTTCAAATTGAAAATTTAAATACGGTGATGAAGTATCCTTGCTGAGATCCTTCGAACAAAAAAAAGTTTATTTAAATCGGACTGTTCACTCAAAAGATATTAGGGGTGACAGCTTGATTGAGCGGTTCAATGTTGAACGAAAAATTGTTCAAATCGAAAATGTAGATACGGGAATGAAGTATCCTTGAAAAGATCATTCGAACAAAAAAAAGTTTGTTCAAATCGGATTGTTCACTTAAAAGTTATCATCGCGGGACCGGTTGTTTGAACGGTTCAAAGTTGAACCAAAAATTGTCCAAATCGAAAAATCAAATATGGGAATGAGCTGCACTCGCTGAGATCTTTCGAACAAAAAAAAAAAAAAATTATTCCATTCGGACGGTTCACTCAAAAGTTATTAGGTGGAGAAAGGTTGCTTAAGCGGTTCAATGTTGAACCAAAAGTGTTCAAGTTGAAAATTTAAATACGGTAATAAAGTATCCTTGCCGAGATGCTTCAAACAAAAAAAAGTTTGTTTAAATTGGACTGTTCATTCAAAAGTTATTAGGGGTGACAGCTTGATTGAGCGGTTCAATGTTGAACGAAAAATTGTTCAAATCGGAAATGTAAATACGGGAATGAAGTACCCGTACCCTTGAAAAGTTCTTTCCAACAAAAAAAAGTTCGTTCAAATCGGACTGTTCATTAAAAAGTTAGTATCGCGGGACCGGTTTTTTGAACGGCTCAAAGTTGAACCAAAAATTGTTCAAATCAAAAAATCAAATATGGGAATGAGCTGTACTCGCCGAGATCTTTCCAACAAAAAAAAAGTTTGTCCAAATCGGAATGTTCATTCAAAAGTTATTAGGGGGGACAGACAGACCGACCGACAGACCGACCGACCGACGCACAAATTCCCCATCTCAATACCCTACTTTCAAATTTTTAATTTTTCGATATTCATTTTACCTTTTTATTTTTTTTAACTTGGCGATATTTTTAGGACTTGGCGATATTTTTTTTTTTTAACTTGGCGATATTTTTTGGACTTGGCGATATTTTTTAGATGCATTAAGCTACTTTTAATACTTTTTTCGTCTTTCTTTTATTTTTAACGGGAAAGTAGGCTAAAAATTGCATTTAATTTTAATATTGTTATGCTTAGGATAATTTTAAAGCAGCCAACAAAATTTTAATTAAAAATTCCAGACAAGAAGAAATCTAGGCGGAGTAGTAAAAGATATTCGTAGAAAGCTGTATATAATCCGCCCAGTTCTTGCTTCAAATTTCAATTCAAAATGTATTTGCTGCTTTAGAATTAACCAAAATATAACGATATCAAGAATAATTGCAATTTTTGAGTATTATAATCAAGAAATCATATGCTTATGTTATTTTATACTTTTTAATGTAAACAAGACTAGACAAGTAATCTTTATTTTATTTACTTTTTTTTTTTACATTTTACTTATTTTTAAGGTGGAGTGTATGTGTGGAGAAGAAACATATGATTGGGAAAACACAAATAATGCTGGGTTAAGTTTGGGGAAATCGGTCATGCATGATGAAGTTGGCGAACCATTTGGCATTTTAAATTAACTTTGGTGTAATTTACTAGCTTTTTAAAACGTCTTTGGCAGGTTTTTAAAAAAATTTCACGCAAGTTAGATTTTTATAGACTAAATTTTTTTGGCAAAATTTAATTAAAATGGACTTTATTACACGCTTTTATTAGTTTAACATGTGGGTTTGTTTGTTTGTTTGCTTGTATGTATGTATGTATGTAACTCTGAATAAAAGATAAAATTCACGTTCTTTGCAAATATAAAAGTAATATATTTAACACTATTTTTGATACTAAAGGTTAAACTATATTACATATTGATGAAAAATAAGTGCATGTTAGTTTGATAAACTCTAAAAGCGTATTTTTTAGTTTTTTTAAACTATAATTTAACTATGTAGAAGTGCTTTGGTGCCGAGATTAGTAAAAACCTCACCACGGCTATGTTGCTGCAACTTTTAATAAAGTATTTTTTTGCCGATTAAAATTGTTATTGCAAATACTGAAAGGTTTAACACCCCTGCAGCAGCGTGTATAAGTTGTGTGACGTACGTCAGTAGCGCAATATTTAGTCTAACATAACACATGAGTATTTATTAAAATTTATGAACTACAATCCAAAAACCAGGAAGTAGAAATTATTTAAACGGCAGAAATAACATCGAATGAATTCTATAAATCAACGCGAATACTTTTCGTACTAGCGAATAAGCAAAAGGTTAAAAATAGTTGCGAAATATCTATCATATTTCAATACTTCAATGTGAAAATTGAAAAAGTTCGAAACACTATAACACACATAGATATTTGTATGCAAATAAAATGAAAATTCTAGAAACAGCGATCGCTGTAACAATAGAAGAATTCGCACATTTCGTCTCCCTAATGCTACATTCGCTCTGATAAAGGTTGCTTAGTAACAACAACAGAAGAATGCAAATTGCTCGTGAATGCGTTAGAAGGAGCCAAGCTAAAAAATAAAAATCCCGTAAGAAATTCCCAGTGGGAAAAATTGGTGTTGAAACATGCTGGGTAAATTTTTACCATCGGTTAAAAAAAAAAGGACAAATTGGCAATAAATAATAAATATTTTAACTTAATTTAATTATCGCACTTTAAGCAATGTATCTGTTGAGTAATAGAGCATTTTCTGGTTTTGCGTTGTTAGTTCTTTAAAAATAAATGTTTAAAGATGCATTAGATACTTCTTCTGAAAGATTTTTCATATTCAGAAGAGATTTTTCTCGGAGTAAAACGCTTGTTTAGAGTTCTCATAAAAACACCTCTTTTTCTGACTTTAATATATAACGGAAAGAAAAAGCTTTTTGTTTCAAGTTATGCTTTTTTTTTTTGCTGTACAAAAAAATAATCTAATTTCGATAATATATGTTCCATTCTTCTCAAATATTCACTTGGCATTACATCACCCGTTTCAAATGTCGTTCAGCCCTGCATAAATATTTTTTTTGCGGAACCTTTGGTGTCGTTTTTGTTTCGTGAAAACAAGCTCTTATTATTGTAATATGAGCAATGATGATCATAGTGTATATGTTACCGTTAAAGTATGAAATCCGTTATTTATAGAATACCTAGTTATTCCATGAAATAACTCATCGTGTCGTTAAAGTGTAAAACTGTCTTGTATTTTATTTTTTAACTAGTTATTTCATAGAATAACGATCTACAGCCCGTAGAAGTGTAAATTGTAAATTAATTTATATCTCGTTTTTTAGTATAAGGTACACTTACGTTTTGTTCAACAATATGGAAAGTAGCGGGAAAAAAAGTTAATTTCGAATTCAAATAAAAATAATTTTAAGTTTCATTTTAGTAATCCTTGTTGTAACAAACGATTTTATGGTACGTTTCCATAAATACCATTTATGCGCTGCATAAATTAGATGAATTGCTTTGTTTTCATTTTAATTGTCTATCATTAGTTTATTCATACGGGGTGCATTCAAGTTCTAAGGCCTCCATTTTTTTTCTCCTGACTAGAAAGACATAGAAACATGTGCATTGTTTGGAAATGAGCACGTTCTTTGTCAAAATATCACAGAGATGGCAACACTATGCGACTGATGGAATTTTAACGCCAGTCGCGAGAATGAGAACTGTTTTCGATACTTAAAGTGGCGACGTTTTCCTTAATTGAACAATTCGTTTTCTGAATTTGCGTGGTGTGACACCAATTGAAATTCATCGACAGTTAAAGGAGACATGTGGTGTTGGAATTATGGATGTGTCGAAAGTGCGTTCGTGGGTGCGACAGTCATTCGGCGATCCCCCAAAACAATTCTCTCCACTGTTTCAATCATGTCGTCAGACCGGCTTGTGCGAGCCCGAGATTGTTTCGGTTTGTTTTCACACGATGTTCTGCCGTCATTAAATTGCTCACCCACGAACGCACTTTCGACTTTTGTTTAGTTTCGGTTTTACTGGCTCTTATCAGTTAATTTTTTTTCATTGAATAACTAGTTAAATTGCCAAATTATTAACATATTACACACTTTAACGGACACGATCAGTTAGTTCATGGAATAACTAGGTATTCTAAGGAATAACAGCATTATATACTTTAACGGTAACATATACACCATTGAACTCAATTTCATAAATCATACATCAATAAAATTGGTATACATATGTGTTAAATCATTACCTTTTTCGTCCTACATATGTATTTTTTGCCCTATATATGTATTTTTCGTTCGATAAAACGTTTTCATTATTTAAACACATGCTTTGCTTAATTCACTCCTAAGAAATAATAAAAATAAAGCACCAGCCTCTTTTTGCTTTGAAAACTTATTAAAAAATGCAGGTAAACTATATTTGAAACGTTTTACATAAATACATGTACAATATGATATAACTGGCTACTTTAATGTGTTGAAGAATTTTTAGGTATAATTACACACATCATTGCATGTCCCCCATTTCTAACTCCATTGGTTTGCCCCAAATACAAAAACATTAAGCTCCATCCAGAACTAGACGAGCCTACTTTCCCATATACCAGCATCGACATTCTAGGTAGCTAGATCAATATTCTCTTAATTATACAAGACTGCAAATGAATGTCCTCGCTGAGCCCCTTTGAGCAAAAAAAAAAAAAAAAGTTTTTTCAAATTGGACTGTTTGCTCAAAAGTTATAAGCAGGGGAACAGGTGTTTTGAACTGTTCAAAATTGAATGACAAATTGTTCAAAATAAAGAGTGACGTACAGAAATTAAGTGACCTCTCCGAGATCTTTCGAATGAAAGAAAATCGTTCGAATCGTACTGTTCATTCAAAAGTTATTAACGTGGGAAGAGGGCAGACGGAGAAACGCACATTCCCCCCATCTCAAAACCTACTCTCCAATTTTTAATGTTTCGATATTTAATTAACTATTTTATTTATTTCAACTTTTTCTGGACTTTTCTATATTTTGTCACCCATTTCGTATAAATGACGTACTTCTATAAGGTGAGAAGAATCACAATATATCTCTTTGATACTCTATTTTTCTTTTCGGTGTATTCGGTAGTTTTTTCCGTTATTTAAATCTGAGAAACAGAAATAATTTAGGCATTCACCAATAAAGCAATACAAGGCTCAAACTTGGCAGCAAGTGATGTTGTTGAAACTTTTGTTACCCGGTGGGACATTCATTGATTATTATTTTTTGAGGTTTCAAAACAAATGATTGCTTTAAACAATTGCTCTCCTTTTATTTTATTTTATTTATTTTTCGTTTTTATTTTACTTTCTTTTTCTCGTATATTTTAATTGAGAATAACCCAAATTAATGCTTCTAGTCTGAATATGCAACTTGCTATGTTTTTCGTTCATTCTCTGAGAAAAGATTGTACTTATTTCGAAACAAAATTCTTTTTACAGGTCAGATTTGAATAAAAAAATGTTTCTCTTAAGTTTAAAAGACATATATCGTTTGAATAACAATTCTCAGCAAACTGTAGATTCTCTAAACTCTTCATTTGCATAGCTTAAACAGATTTTTCTTCTGCTTAGACTATGTCGGAAAGAAATAATTTGAATTGCTGATGTTGGAGATTTTCGTATTATTTCAAGTACAACTTACAGATGAATAAGATGGTTGAAAAGAAATTTGATGCACTATACCTCTCATTTATACTTTAAAGGGGCCATATAAAAAATCGCCTAGAGAATTGAAGCTCAATGCGTCAAGTAATTTAACCCATTAATGCGTGATTTTTTTTCCAAAGATATGTTGTATACGGGTTACAAACAGTGTTTAATGGACAGGAAAAATAAATAAAAAAATATCATGTAAAAAATAGTTTTTTTATCTAAAGAAGAAAAATCGTCCTTTAAATGTTACGATAGACCCCAGATGGTAAATACTTTTTTTACTAAAATTTTTTTTCTGCCTACGATATAATATTTAAAAAGACATTTTATGAGAAGAAATAAAATCAGCAATTAACATAAACTGGGAAGCTGGGAATCACTTTGAAAAGTTAGCTTTTTTTCTTGAGATTGTGAACAATGTAATTATTGATAAAGATCATATTAAAACTGCTACAAAACACTCTTTACAATGGTTATGTTTCTCAATCTGTTAATAACGAATTGAAACAATACCAAGGTACTAATCAGGGTTGCCAGACGTCCCGGATTTCAAGGGACAGTCCCGTTTTTTGAAATACTGTCCCGCGTTCCGGGGAACCTTGATACGGGACGGCTAAAGTCCCGTATTCTGGCTAGAATCAGCATTTTACAAAACGATACATTATTTTCAGAAAAAATGAAGTAAGACAAAAAATGTGAAATAGAGTGATAAGAAAATTGATTGAATTAAAATACTTTTCTGTTCTGAAGTAATGTTAGTGTTCTATTTGTTTTAGTTTTGATGGTCTTTAACATAAAGACCATCAAGACTTAGAAAGAATTATTGCAGCAGTAAGATCAAGTAGCAGATATGATTTAAAGAAAAAAGGAATTTTCCGACTTTATATAAGAATAATTATCATGTTATAATATTGAGAAGACTACAATTTTTAACCAAAAGATATTAAATGTTGATTTTTTTATTTATTTTAGGTTAACTTCTTATAGTGAGTTCAAGTAGTAAGGTTTTATTCTATGTCTACTCAAGTGTAATCAAAATTTTTGTTAATGACTCATTAAAATTATTTTCATTTAAATTTCCCCATTGGTACGTCTAGCTTTTTAAAAAAGTACATACTAAACATTAGTCATCAGTACAAGCGACTATTATATCTTTCATGCCAAGAACAGACCCGTCATTTGGGACATCAGGTCGGGTGGCCAACAGCCTAACCCCTGCTTTTGAGAAATTAATGTATTTACATGTAAGAGGGCGTGGATTTTGTTTTTTTTTGTGTAATTTACATTGAAATTTGGTATAATTTACATTTTGCCCCCCCTCCCCCCGGCCAAATTTTAAATGACGGACCTACGTCAGGGAAAAGGAGGTTAATAGCAGGGAAATACAAATTTTCACAATAATTAGTGTTAAACCTTTCCCACTAATATTCATGACGAAAAATAACCATGCAATGGTAAAAAATGAAGTTTTTTTTCATATGATTATTGTGTATTTTTTTTCTTCATTTATATTTGTGAGAAACATTTAATATTGAAGTCAAGGTTGTAAAAATTAAATTTTTAGACTTCATCTCTTACCCCCCCCCTTAGAGCCTGTTCCGTATTTACAGTTCTTAAATCTGGCAACCCTGGTACTAATTGAGCACTATTATTTGGTTGAAATGTTCATTTTGGGGAAATTCAGACCCTTTTTTGGACCGTCCCTAAAAAGGGACGCTAAGCATTAATGGGTTAAATACTTTTTTAAAGGCTTTCTTTAACTTGAAATAAAATATGAATAGCCTTTAATTGCACGGAAAATAGTTATCTTATTTATTTAGGATAATAACATGGATCAGCAACAAAGTTGGTCTTAGGTAAATGTGACCAAAAAAAAAAAAAAAGGTTATAATTTGAATTAGAAAAAGAAAAGAAAAATATTACGTGACATGACAGTTGGACCCAATGTCAAAGGTTTACACATAGTTAGTAGCGTCTAATGTCTTCTCCAACAAGAAACATGTAGTTTTTTTAGACAAGATATAAGAATGATTAAGTAGTTATTTTACATTGTTACCATGGCAGAAATAAAATTTGTTTATAATTTTAGACTTTTAAACACTTTTATTTTGTTTTTTTTCTTCCATTGTAGCTTCATTATAAATGAACTCTTTCATCTTTAAAATAACACCACTCGGAATTCCTATAGTATGCTGCAAAACTATCCATTTAAAGAAACATAACATTTGACTTTTGTGAAAGCTTACAATGATTTGAATAAGCACGTGTGACAACTCTTCTGAAAAAAGAAGTAAAACAATGCAATTACGTTGCTAAGAATCTGAACCTCTGAAGAGAAAAATAAAAGACGAAAGTTATTTGATCTATTGCTTCGAGGCAATAGACATGCATTTGTTCTTTAGTTAAGAAACGAAACAACATCCGATCTCTTGGAAACCGCCTTAGAGCACTTATGTGCAATTGTTTTATGTAATTCTTTTGCAACGCATAAAATGAAACTTGGAAAAGTTTTAAAGTATGTTAAAAGGTTTGGGTTTTGTCCTTTGAAGTAGGAATATTTGTGACTGTTTGTTTTGCAGTTTACGTCACTTATAATATTGAGATTGGAGAGCATTGCATGAAAACGGTTACTGCCACAAGCTATTATGCTCGATAAAACCAGCCTCAAATTTATTTCATGCTCACTGTAAAAAATGAATGTTTTTTCAGTATAATACATCTAATTTTACAGTAATAAAGTGCAAAATTTGTAATTTTACAGTTGATTACTGTACGTTTTACAGTTTTAAACTGGAACCTCTACTGCTAGTATTATACTGTTGTTTTCACAGTATAATACATTTAAATTTTAAGGCAGTAAACTGTAAAATTGCTAACTTTACAGTAAGAAACTGTAAAGTTGCTAGTTTTACAGTTTGCTACTGTATTTTACAGTTTTAAATTGGAACCTCGGCTGCAAGTATTATACTGTAAAAGCGACAATTCACTTTTTGTTGTGCTGTTTACACATCTAGCCTGCATTTATTTTTTGAATTGTTTTACAAATAGAATTAAATATACGTATGAGTGAATATTTTCTCCGACACTTATTCATGATGATGTTGCTTGGGCCCCTTTGTAATTCCTATTTGCATGATCGCATTATTAAGAAACTTAGTGATTTGTGAATGCTAATGATTCGAAAATCAGTTTTTTTTTACATTGTGGTTTGTATTGTTTGATAAGCGAACAGCTTTTCAAAAGTAAAAATTTTATAAGTACGGATAAAAATAAATAAATAAAATATAAATAAAAGCAAATCAATAAATAAAAAATAATTAAAAAAATAAAATAATTTTGACGTCTTGAGTTCAAACTATGTTCTTCGCAATGACGAATTGCGATGGGTACGTGTGTTTGTGTGTGTGTGTGTGTGTGTTGGTGTGTGGGGGTGTGCATCAAATTATACAAGAGGAAAATAAATGTTGATTTTTATTCAACCAAATTGCAATTATGTGTGTTTAAGGTTTAATTGTTACGTCGTAACGGTTTAATTGCCTGATATAAGTGTAACGAGATTTTAAAAATATCCATGAAGAAAACATATATTAGAATTTTGGATATATGGGAGAAAGAAACATCGAGTTTGGAAAAAGTCCTTAACAACCACGTGTGGCGTAAAATCAGCACTAAGCAAAAGACTCCTGCCTCTGAATTCGTATATTTCAAGCAATGATTTAAGCATTCAAGCTCATGAGTCGCTTGGCAACTTTATATGGAGAATTTAAATGACTAGTAAATTAGGATAGAAATGCTGTTTTAAAAAATTCTCCTTAAGGAATCCTTTGCAATAAAGAAATACTGTGTAAAGAGTATTCAAGGTATTTGTGTCGTTCCTTAACGAAACAAAGCACATTCCTAAGTGTCGAATTTGTCTTAATTAGATACATTTATTTCATTCAAGTTGCTGCATTCCTTGCGTGATAGTTAAAAATATTCCACCGAAATCAGTGGAGATGGTACCAAGATAAAATCCTAGACGGTTAACTCTTAGTTTGGACATATCAAAAATTTAAAAATGTTGACAAATTTTTTTTATTTTAGTTTTTTGGGGGTAAAATGCATAAATATTATATAGTTAGAAAAATTTCATGGGGAAAAATGAAAAGAAAATCGGTTTTATAAATTGTGTATCCTGTAGGATACACTGCCAAAGTGGCAAATAAGAATACATAAAACGTGGCTCACTCAATCACAATATCAACTAATTTGGCACTATTGTAGATTTTATAAACAATAAAAATAATAAGCAAATAATAAAAAAATAAAAGAGAACATATTTGTAATCGACGTGACGCCATGTTGTTTTGGTAGAATACAGTGTGACACTTATAAACTTAATACTGAACGCGTTGCTTTGTAAATAGCCACAGTAAAGACAGATGTTGAAAAAGAAGGTTCGAATAATGCTATAGGTTAAAAGCCAGCCCCCTAGAAGGCGCCTAATTTAAATTAAAAGATGTAGAAAGTGATTGCCAAAGTGACATTGCCAAACTAAGGGTTATCATTTCTCGGCTGTTAGAAACGATCTACCACATTGGGATATAAGAGCAATCCGTGAATAAATGCATTTCAATGAATGATTTTTTTTTCTAATAAGGTTTAAAATAATATTTCTTACGAGGGAACCACACGAGTATTATAATAATTCTTTTTAAAAATTGTCTCCCCTTTTTCTTTATCTTTATGACGCATTTAATGATTTGCCCTCTTCCGCTTGTTATCGAAATGTATACCCAGGTAGCACAAAAAACGTTTAAACGTTTTATAAATGTTTTTAATCCGTTGTTACAACGTTAATAACCATTTTACAACCTTTAAAAAACGAAGTGTGCTACTTGGGTAGGGCTTTAAAGTTGGTTTACATTTCAAATTGGTATAAATTCCCACCAAATGCAGCCTAGACAGTGTAAAATTTTCCTTGTCCGTATAATTTTAACCACCAGAAAATAGTCCCCGCAATTGTATAAATGTAAAGTGATTTCGCAAGAAACCTTAAACGATATAAGTAAACGAATTAAAATCTCGGATTCAGCGCTTCAACATTACAAAAAATCATAACTTTTTTTTAGGCAACAAATAAAAAGTTTAAGTTCACATGCCAGTGTTATAGCTCCATAGTATTTCTTAGGGTAAAACATTTTTAACGGATCTGGTGTTAAGATGTTTTTTGAAATCTATACAACTAGATTTACTAGATTTTTTTCTGATAAGTACACATAAGCGTTAAATTCAAGTTATCGTACTAACAACTACCATTAGTTAAACTATCTTCTATCAAAGCAATAATTAAAATATAAAACCTTATCTTTACTTTAAAAAAGAGAGGAGCTTGAGCACCTTTTTTTAATATGCGGCTATTTAGTGATGCGTCATGCGTAGCTATCCTTCTTTGCATTTTCTTTCTTGCATAGTTTCGTAGTGAACAGAAAATTAAGAGCAAAACATTCGTTAAAAAAAATGAAGTCAAAGAAAAAAGGTATCCTGGAAAAATTTTACATTCGCTAGAAAAAACTTTTCCTCCGCATTATTTTTTAAAGGATCTTTATCTCTTCCAACATATATTCTTTTTATTAGTGTATAGATTTCTGTTCTGACCTATCAAAAACTTTCCTTTTAAGCTACTTAAAATCATCATAGTATTTTGAAAGAAGTTAGCAAATGTTTGAGCAAGACATCGTGAGAGTAATTTTTTATATATTTTTAAATCTTAAAAAATCTGAATAACGAAACACTGTTTGGATTTATAGCATTCTTTTTTTTAATAAAGTATTTTTTACTGTAAACAGCAATGTATGCTTTAAAAAGAGAATTCCCATGTAATATACTGTTTTGGGTTAAATATGAGCTGTCATTTTTGTTTAATAGCTGGCAAAAAAGGGTCTCATTTTATGAA
Organism: Uloborus plumipes; assembly: GCA_038373865.1. Taxonomy (NCBI): domain Eukaryota; kingdom Metazoa; phylum Arthropoda; class Arachnida; order Araneae; family Uloboridae; genus Uloborus; species Uloborus plumipes. The sequence goes on from JAXGGA010019992.1 coordinate 13,202, forward strand.
AATAAATTCTCAGTTTAGCCTTCATAAAATACAATGAGTATTTAAGTAAAAAAAAAAAATGTGTTTTTTAGTTGTTTTGTGTATGCGTATGTGTGGGGGAGGGGCACCATATTTGTCAGTGCCCCAGGGTATGTAAATTGGTCCCTGAGTGTATGATAATTTTAATGAAATACATGCATTCCAATAGATGTATTATAAGAACGCTTAGAATTTTTAGACTAAGTAAATTTTCTGAAATAAATATGTACATAAAGAAACACTCTTCTCGAAAATGCATTCATTGCCTCTTTTCTCATAACGCCACTTAAAATGAAGTTTTTTTTCCTTGAACAATGTGTGAAGATTTTATGTCGGAATACTTGGCTACTGATTTAAATACGAGTATCACTCTGAGAAATGAAATTTTATTTTTATGCGGAAGAAAAGAGCTATAAAAAGATATGTATGAAATTTCAAAGGCTTCCTATTCAAGCAAATAAAGAAACTTCTACATGTTTGTTTACAGTCTGTGATGTTACTTTTAAAATGAGAAAATTTTGCAGTCCCGCTGCGTCTACCAATTTTGTCGAAATGCATTATCGGAAAGAATACCTTCGGTTCCATTTGCGAAATTATTCGATAAAATGTTTTTATATTTTTTTTAAATCAGTGCAATGCTCGTCTACCAAATAGAACAAAGTATTACTTCTTGCGAACTGCGTTTCACGTTAAATAATCGGTTTAAAAAATAAAATGAAATAAAATAGTGCACTGGCAGCTATGAATGTGCTTAATATTATAAAAGAACACTTATAAAAGAAATATGAAATAAATATTTTTTTTAGTAGTAAGTTTATGTATAGCACAAGTCTATCCTCACCAAGAGAGCTCTGCATCAGTTTTTGAAAATTGCGTTGCACTTAAAGAAAACCAATTGAAAATATAAAATGAAATGATAATAAATAGATACAATAAAAATGTTAAATTAATAACAAATTTTAAAAAGATTAAATAAATTTAATAAATTAACTTTAGCATGATTTATAAAGATTTGAAGAAAACTTTGGAAGTAAAAGAATAAATAAAAATAATAGATTCATGAATACAAGAAATACCTTTGTGAGATTGATGTGAAGTTTTAATCCAACGTTAAAGAAACGCAAATATACAGGTATACTGCAGACACGTGTTTCGGGGCTACAAGGAACCCCTTTTTCAATGCAAGAAGTGCGAGCTTAAGGATGAAGAATCATTCGATAAAAGCAACTTAGTTGCTTCACAATTGATTCATGTTTTGGAATTTTTACTGCGTCGTAAAGCTAGGACGGGTTAATTGTAAGAGGAAATATAATAGGGAAATGTGGGGCTAAGAGAAGTAGCGGATCAAAGTGAAATATTAAAATATTGTATTTTACAGCGCCACATATCTGGGAATATTTACCTAAGTTCCTTAACATATAGTTCATTCCCGTCAAAAAATTAATAGTTCTAAGGATTTAAAAAAAAAGAAAAAAAAAAAGTCACTTTTAAAATCTGATACACAGATTATAATATTTCGATGTTTATCAAAAACCGTTTCTTTTACTATGAAATAACGAAGATTTTGTAATTACTATTTTAAGTAACCTTTAGGATCTACTGATTTCCAGTGAAGTTCTTGTTTTATTCATTTTAGGTGTGTTTTGATTTTAAACATTCAATGCACTTAGTCATTTGAACGCATAGCTAAGTGTAACAGTTCCTTCCTTTTATTAATTCATTCATTTTCTTATCACTTACGTATTCCTTCATTTACATCATTTACAATCATTTACTTATTGATTCTCTTACTTATTCATCCAACCCCTTATTGTCTTATTCATTCACTATTTTATACTCATTTTTTTCTTCGTACAATAAAATCAATTATTTAGTTAACTCATTTATTCGTTCATTGTTTCATTGTTAATTCATTTATTCGTTTATTACGCATTCATTTGATGAAAAATATTTTTAATGATCAAATAGTATATGTTTTCTTATAAAAATATTTTATTTTTCACTTTGTCCCCGGTTTATTGAAGTGAACATTTTCCACTTTTAGTACAGAATAACAGCCAAAATTACTATTTCAATGCGAGTTGTATTGCAAAATACATTGTTTCTTTTTTATGTTCAAGAGTTTTTAGAGCACATTTCCATTCGCCAGTTATCTCAACTATTTCATTTTGCCCCACGTTTTCCTACTTCATTTTACATGAAGTAGGATCAGCATGAAAACGCAAGCAATTAAGCTTTTTTTCAGTCACGTGACAAGAATGACATTCAGCTGAAGTTACTCACCTTCTTTTTCGTAATCGGAAGTTTTTCCAGTGGTTAGGAAAAATTTTTTTTAGTTGCAGAAGTTTGACATTTCGTATTTTTTTATATAGTGTACAGTTGTTTTAATGCAAATGAAAGTTCCAAAAACACAATTGAATCACTTTTAGTTTCCTATCCGAAGTAAAATGTAAAAAATTAAATCTGAAATTAAAATTAAATAGCATTTGAGTTGTTCCCGACTGATACTGATGCAGGGTAAAACAAAGCTTATTAATTTTGAAGAAATTTCACAACAATATAGCTGAAAATTTACTTTGCAATTTATTTGAATAGTGAGATAAATTTACATTATGAAAGTCGTGATTTATTTTTTGGTGATATTTCTCTCCTTTCTTTGTTTAAGAAATGTAGAAACGAAAAGTTTAAAACGTATTTTTTTGTGCCACTATTTAATCTTATCTTGAATAGACAACATTTTAATAATCTCACCCATAAAATTCTCCAAAAATCTGCGAAATTTTGCATTCTTACCTGTCAGAAGAAATATGATTATGAAGCAAAAATAGTGTGACAGCTTAAAATACCGACAGCATTTGTATTTTAGAAATATTCTCTTTTCGCAAATTAAATTTCGCAATGCATTTGAGTTTAAAGTTTGAATTTCTCGATTTTATAAGAATCGTAGTTAAGCTGCATCTTCTCACTCAATAAATCTGGAATTTTACCTATTTCCGTAAAGGCGGTTGCCTTAGCAACTAAGCAAAAAGATCAAGCTTTGCGTCATACTTGTCTCAGATCTGCATTTCACATTAAGAAATTATTTTCGTGCTGTGGTAGAAATGATTTTATTCAATGAATGTTTAAGATTGTTTTTAATTTTAAATGCAAAAGCAAACTGACCAAACTATTGTGTAAACGTTTCTGCTTTAAAGTGCATAGTTAGCGAATTCGTATTCATTTAACGAATCGTAGTGAAGTTAATTTTGGTGAATTCATTTACTTTGTGTTTCCAAAAAAGAAAAAGTTATATTTTGCGAAATCATAGTTGACTTAAAACCGTGCAAAGCAATTACTGAAAATAAAGAACAAAAAATAGACAACGCATTTTTAAAAAATGTTCACAAAGACTATTATTTTTCCCTGGATACAGTTTCCATTACTTTTGTTGCCCACTAAATGCCTTGCTTATAGATGCCGTAACAACATACAAAATGTAGCGTTAGAAATGGTTTTACTAATTTTTTTCTGAGAGACAATTTATTTTTCTCTATATTCCTAGTTTTTTAAAAATAATTTTAGAATATTCATCAAGCTTACCCAGGTAGCACAAATAACCTTTAAACGTTTTTAAGCGGTTGTTACAACTTTAATAACCATTTCACAACTTTTAAAAAATGTAGTGTGCTACTTGGGTCATTTGAGTCAATTTCTATATTATTGCTTATAAAGTTACATTATGCTAACATGAAAATTTTAAAATGAATTTTAAAATTAGACATGAAAATTTTAAAGAAATAGGGAGGATTCTCTGGTGAACAGGCAAATTAAGCAATTTTTAAAAATTATTTATAGCTATAGATTAATCCAAGATTTTTATTCTTTATGAAAATTATAAGGTAATCTAAACGCACTGTGTAAAAGGAGAAAAATAGAGACGCATGAAAAAAGTTGCAAGAAAATTGCATTTGTTTATTGTTAAAAAAATTATTTATTGGGGATGTACCGATAAGCAAAGTGGCCGATTACCGATTACCGATTAATCGGCTGTTTATAATCGGCCGATTAATCGGCTAAGCCGATTAATTATAAGGATAATTGTTTTTCTACTACTAATTTTACCATCACTGTTTTTTATCTCTTACACAATTCCAAGTTTAGAAATAGAAAGTAATTTATTACTGGGAGAAGACTTTTTCCCATTTTCCTAGTTTTCACAAAATAATTTCAATATTTTATCAAATTTCTTTGAACCAATTTTCATATTAGTGTCAATAATATTATTAACACATTGTTAGTTAGGTTAATTGGAAATAAAAATTTATTAAAAAAAATGAGGGGTGAGGGAGTGTGTGGTGAACACTCCAATTTAGGAGTACTTTTAATTCATTAATTTTAGTAATCAGTAGCAATTTAATTCAATACTTTTATTCTTTGAACATTAGAGGTTATATGAAAGCACTGTACTAAGGAGAAAACTATCGTCACATGAAAAATGTTGCATCATTGTTTATGTATATTTATTCAAAGTAGGTGAATTCATTTAAAAAAACTTTATATCAACTGTGAGGATTATTATTACTGTTAATAAAATCATTCCTGGGTCATTCCACGTCAAGTGATCCAAAATCTGAGAAAAATTTTACCTTACATTTTTGTATTTCTTTCACATTTGGCTCATCAACTGTACCCCTTGAGGTAATCAAAAGTCTCAATTTTTGGATTTTTATCTCTATTATTTTTTCAATTATGAGACTTTGAACTTTGGAAAAACCCTCGTTTTTCCATGGATAAGGGTACATAAAAGGGACCATAACTCGGCACCAAATATAGATAGAACGATTTGGTAAATGGCATTTTAAAGTACGTTAGTTGCCGCTTAATCGGATATGCAACATGACTAATTTGATAAAAAATTTCTTTTTCAAAAAATGAAATTTAAATTTCAAATTTAAATTTCTCGAAAAACGTATAATGAATTTTTTTGAAAAAATTCTCAAAAATTCTTGTGTATTTCGTCTATGTTTGTACAAATTTTTAGATTGGGATCTCAATGGGATCATATTTTTTTGAATTTTTGAATAAAACTGTATAGGAAAAAAATGATATTTTTGAGATTCTATTTATTTAAATACTAAATTCTCTTGCTCGTGATGGTCTAAAAAGTAGTAAACAAGCATGAATATGTTTAAAGTGAGCTGGCATGTGCTTATAGATTTGTCAGGTTCACCCCTACCCCTTTCTTCCCCGCACAACCACTCTTTTTTAATTCAAAACTGTTCAAAATGTTTAAAAAAAACAAAAACTCTTTGATACAAAATGAATAGTAAATTTATTTAAAGTGGGGAAATGGGTTTCCTTATAACTAGACGAAGTATCCCCCTCCCCACCCAAATATACCATTCACACTGTACTAATATGACGTCTAACCTGGGGATTGAGTTGAGGATTATTTTCACCCTAGGTATATATATTGTTTTTCAGACGAAGTGTTTCTTTTCGATCCGAACTTCAAAGTGTACTTCCATTCAATATCTGAAATTTAACTTTATGATTCATTTCATCTTCTACTCCAGCACCAATCTTCAATTTTGAAGGGAGGAAATAAATGGGTCGCCCCAATATCATAGCAAACAGCAAAATAGCACTGTTTCGCCTTGTTCTCATCGTTTTTTCTATTCTTTTCGCACAAAACTGAAAATAAATCAAAATATCAGATCATATGTCTGTGTCCCCATAACTATCTTTCCACATTATCTAGTGTGCAGCTGTTATTTAATTTTTTTAATCGTTTGTGTTCTTTTTCATTTTGTTGTAAAGGAAAG
>JAXGGA010019993.1:0-19019 GCA_038373865.1 Uloborus plumipes
CCCTTCAATTATGATTAGGATTGCTTATTACACTTTCTTTTAATAATCTAAAACTCCAAAAGTTTACTTCAGTGTCTGAAATCAGAAATTGTCAAATTCATTTGAAAATGTATTTTGATTTTCAATATCAAATTTAAACATGTTTTGGACAGAAATTTAGGTTTTTGACACTTATGTCAAAAACCATGTCAAAAAGTGGTTTTTGACATGACGGTAAAAACCACGGTTAAAACCGGATAAAACCTCCGACTGTCAAAAACTTGCCAACACTGATAATTTGGAGCTTATCTTAAAAACAGATTATTTCAAACAGTGTGCATAGCACAGACATTGACACAGTGAAGATAGTACAGGAAAGAAAAATGCTTATCGTAAAAAAAGGAATTTAGACTTAAATACTGCATTATTCCAACTAATTATGTAGAAATTGAGGAGATAATAAAAAAAAAGTCAAAGATGAAGGTGAAAAGTGCAAAGTTTTGAAATTACTTGTAAAAACAGCTAAAAGTGATTTCAGAAATTTAAAACAAGACCATATACTTTTCTAGCAACGAGGGTTAAGTCCTGAGACAATTATGAGCAACTTAAAGGTCCTATATGGCCATAAAGTTAAATAACGTTACTGCAAGTGTTGATGATATCAGAGCTGTTTTATGTAATACATCTGATACAAATGCAGAATCTATAGATGATCCACTACCATTGCAAGATGTGCCTGAGAAGGAAATGGTTGCTGCACTTTGGGATGGAGAGTGGGGTGTTGGTCAAGTCATAAGCAAATTAGATAAAGGCACTGATACATACAGGATAAAATATATCAAAAGGGTTAAAAAAAAGATTCAAACTTGTATTGGATATGGCCAGTACAAGATGACATACATAAAACCAAAGGGGAACAAATCATTACTCGGCCGATAATAGACGTTTCCGTAGATGTTTCCTCTACAAGAACAATTATTTTTGAACTAATTAATCATGTTTTAATTAATAATATAGCAAATACAGACTGTGACAATATTTAACTTAGATTGTATCACCAAAGAAAGTTAATCTAACAGTTTTATTTCCTTATTGTTGTTCAAAATGTTTTCGAAGCAATGCAAAAACGAGAAATAAAGTCAAAATATGAAAAAAGACCCAGAGTTTGGACAATTTTTGAGATATTCCAAAAAAACTGCTTGTTATGTCATCTATGTATAACATTGTATCATCCTAGGGGGTTCAATGTTAAATTCAGAAAAACTTTTTTTTCCCCATAGCAATGCTCCCCCTCCTAATATAGTGAATATATAATTTCACGATGTAGAGCGGGCAAATGCTTTAAAATCTGAGCTTTACTTCGAGTAACAATTATGTATTGTCTGTTTATGGTTCAATATCGGGTTGCATTTGGTTATAGGTATGTCACTTGCAGGCCCATCATTTATCAGACTCGGGAGGGAGCAGTCCTCCCCCCCCCCTCAAAAGGAAAATTAAGTGATTGCTTGATCAACGCTTGGTGACTTGTTTAAACTCTACTTGTACAAAATTATGAAAAAAAAAAAAATGATCAAATGTTTACACTGTGGGCATTTTTTCACTGTTTTTAATTTTACATTTTAATGGAATTTTTAATGTTTACTAACAAAACAACGGGATATATTTATTTGGTAGGGTATTTTGGGCAATATTTATTCCTATATTGTGTTTTAAACATTGATTTTTTGTTGGTACAACATCTGTGAGTATTTTCTTGTATAATCTTGTGTTTGTAAAATTTAAATGAGCCATTTTCAAGTTCAAATACAGTTAAACTGCAAAGAGATGGCGGGTCGACTGGACCACTTCATTTTGAAATGTTTGAAATCTGCAAGAACGTGTAAGCAATAAAGTCGTGCACTTTCGCTAATCCAACCTATTTTTAAATGAAGTGGTCCATTCCGCTTACAGTCAAACCCCCAACCCTTTGCCCTTTAACTTTAAAATTCATAAAATCAGTTAAAAGTTTTGCTGGGGACTTTAGCCGTCCCGTATCAAGGTTCCCCGGGACGCGGAACAGTTTTTCAAAAAACGAGATAGTCCCTTGAAATCCGGGACGTCTGGCAACCCTGTATATAACTACCGTTAACTGTTTGAATTTTAAATCTAAAATGCCATTTGAGGCAATGTTTGACCTAGGTATTGAAGAAGCAGGAAAAGAAGTGTTTTCCGAAAACTTATGGATATTGAAGTCTTGAAACAGCAATTAAATTACACGTTGTAAAAGCGAAATTTTAAAATCTCTTTGCACTTTTTAAGGAGCTTTGCTTTCGCAAAAAAACTCCATTTTTCGAAGTACGATATCTCCTAAACTATTCGTTCTACAGAACTCCACTTGAGCTTAAATTGTTGCAAATTTAGTGTTCTTTAAAATGGGTATTCACATGTATAGTCAAAAGCTGGGAGTTGTAAAGGAAAAACTGAAAAATGTTTGAAAATTCCGCAGTTTTTCGCGAGTTCCGCAGCGAGCACAGGTTTTAGAAAAGTGCAAACTTAGATTTACACATTTACACTACCCTAAGGGACCCAAACAACATATTAAAATTCAGATTTGCGATTTTAATATATTATTTGACTGGACTAATGTACAGAAAACGATTTTCAGTAAAAGCATAAGTATTTTCAAGTATATCATATCAATTAGTGAAAAACAAGAATCATGCATTCATATTATTTGCACAATCTATACGTAATGCAACGTAGTTTCCCCAGCCAGAATTTTTTTAAAAACACGAAATAAACCGATTTTTTGATAGATATACGTATTCCCCCCACCCACACACACACATTTTATGATTAAATGTCTGGGGAGAGGGAAATGGTTTGCTTTAGTCCTTTTCTACCGTTAAAAACAAAAATCTATTTAAAAACAGGAAAACAAACCCCCATAATTTAGATATATACGCCCCCCCCCCCAATTCAGTAATTAACTTTCGAAGGAGAGGGAAATGGTTTGCTTTAGTCCTTTACTGTCATTTCAAGCGAAATATATTTAAAAGCACGACAAAAAACCCCTTGTTTTTATATATACACGCACGCCCCCGCCCCCTTAAGTAATTAACTTCTGGGGGTGATTGCAATGGTTTGCTTTAGTCCTTTCCTATCGTTTAAAGCAAATAATATATTTAAAAACACGAAAAGAAACCCTATGATTTTGACATACACGCCCCCCTCCCCCATTCAGTGATTAAATATCTCGGGGGGGGGGGTTGCTTCAGTCCTTTACCACCTTTGAAGGCGAAATATATTTAAAAAACACGAAAACAAACTCCATAATTTGCAAAAAATGCCCCCCCCCCTAAATTTGCAAAAAATGCCCCCCTCCTAATTTATTGGTTTTATGTAGGGAGAGAGGGGTATGATTTGCTTTCGTCCTTTACCACGGTTAAAACATGTGTATAAAAAACGAAAAATATGACACAACACACGTAACTCACAGCAACGCAACAAGAATCACACTTCATACACGCACCCCAAGAGCGTAACACGTATAATAACAATCCTAAATTTAATGAGGATACCGACCCCGGTGACATACCCTAACTTTTGCGCGATTACCACAATTGGCTGCAATCTTTGGCATCGTAAAATAATCCTAAGCAAACCATAAAACTGGGGAATCGCCAAGCAGGATCTGGTAAGAACGCCAAGGGGCCTATCCCGTATATTTTTTATATAAATGAGTGACTGCATTTTAAATTTAACCCTTTGCATTACATATATTCCTGAATCCAGGAATAATGTCTCCTCAGTGGAGTCAAGGAAGTGCAAAGGGTTGAACTGCTTGAAATACATGGCAATGTCTTACATTGTCTAACCCTAGTATCAGTTAGTTTCGTTTTGGGCAACTTAATTAGTTGCCACTTTTATACTAAATACTTTCAACAAAGCAGTGTTTTGTACATGTAAAACATGTTTTATAAACATTTTTTCTCCTTTGCAGAAAATTCTAATGTACTTTTTACTTCTTTAGCAGGTTTACAGATGTTGAGATATTCCTCCACACGGGAAGAAACAGATGATGAATTCGATGCTCGATATGAAGCATATTTCAATAGGCCCGAAATAGATGAATGGGAAATTCGAAAAGCTATGAATGACTTGCAAGGAATGGATTTAGTACCAGAACCCAAAATTATTATTGCCGCACTCAAAGCATGCAGAAGATTAAATGATTATGCACTTGCTGTTAGGTTTCTAGAAGGTGTTAAGGTAAGAAATAGCAGTAGGTAGTAAAGCGCAGCTGCACCCAGTATTTAATTTCTCACAAAAAAAGTGTGGGGTCTATTCTTCCAAACCTATTTTAATGTTTTAACAGTCTGAATTCGATTTAATGCATAAAAATTCATAAAATTTAAAATAAGTGCAAAAGTTAAATAACTTAAATGGATGTATGTGTCTTAGTTTTTTTTCTAAACTTCAAACAAATATATTCAACAAATATATACAAATATATCATCTAGTGTGGTTTTTTGATGACCTTTCTGATTTTTCAAATTTTAAACAACACACTCTTGAGTGTCCATCCAAGTACCAAATATATGCTGCAAACTGAATTTGCGTTAGAAATATTGACTCATGTACTGTTTTGTTTATATAAGTTTCTTTCACTCAGAAATATTCCAAATAAATTCAGGTTGATTTATGGCCCGTTGACCTCGGTATGAAGGAATAGATTTTCAGTGTAGTTTTTATAGGCTTTTCTAATGATATCAAATTTGATACCATATGTTATTTTCTTCTTTTAGAAAGAGCAATTTTATTTTCACGAATTTAAAATTGGAAAATGGATTGAAGGAACTGTGAGTATATTTTATCAAAACCACTGCACAAGCTAGATAAGGGGGAAAATTGGAAATTAATATATTTTGCTTGTAACTAGATGTCATATTTCGGGGAAGGGGAAGCTTTCCTCTCTGCTAAATAAGTGTGGCGTAGTTGGTATTTTGGTAAAGTCGTGGTTGGAAGTTACCTTAAAAAGAGTCAAATTTCTATTTAATTATTTTTATTATAATACTGAAGCTGTTGTCACTTGCTGTTCTGTTGAATTTAGATTTTTTTCTTGTCTGTTTGTTTTTATTTCTTCTAAAGTGAATTTTGACTGTAAAACATTTGCATTTTTGAAACTCTTTATTATTTTCTTAAATTTGAGCTTTAATTTATGTGTAATAACTTGATTGATGTTTTTAAAATAACAATTTACCCATGTCCTTAAATTACAGGATAAATGTGGTGGTCGCGTAAAAGAGATATATCCTTACATTTTGCAAGAAATTCGACCAACATTGGATGATTTAGGTGTTCTTACCCCTGAAGAAATGGGTTATGATAAGCCAGAATTGTACATACCAGATGTGTTTGAAAAGCCATTATTCAGGTATTAGATTTGCAAACACTTTATATTATAATTATTATACAAGCTGTTCAAAAGCTGTGAAGCCGGAAAGCTAAAAATTGAGAAAAATGTTTTTCTCCATATTTTGTATTCAAGGGTGATTCACGAAATAAGATGCTTTTCTCTAAATATCAAAGCTTAAAACATTATCGTTAGTAAAATTTGAAAAAAAAAAAAAGGATTTGCTTATGAAGTGTCCTGTTTTTATTTTTTAGTGGAGCTAAATCTTTAAATTTTCACTTAAAATAATTTCTTATGAGTCATTTATCATTGGCATGGACAGAAAAAAATCCATGGTAATGAAAAATTGAATTTAAATGAGATTATAAACAACACAATAATTACATCAAAAGCATTTCTTTCTGCGGTATTTAAACACTCCTCAGTTATACGCAAATCAATAGAATAAATTTTAACTGCAAATCATGAAAAAAATTACTATTTATTCCAATGATATAGGATAGTCCATGTTAATTACAAAGTTGAACTTATAAATGAGCTTATAAAATAAACCATATAATAACTGCAACCCAAAATTCCTTTCTGTGGCATTAAAAGATACTAAAGGTTGCAAAAGAGTAAAATAAATTTATTATGAAAATTGTTATCTATTCTAATGATCCTCAAATCAGAATATTAAATGTTTTCATGTAATTGCAGAATACATGTCTATAAACTGCAAAATGATTTTTTTCAAATGTGAGGAAGAAACTGCAGCAATTCTTGCAGATTTGGGGCTAATGACATAGAATTGCTGTGCTAATCTTATGTTTAACTCTTGTCCCCAAGTACTTCAAATGCTTTTATTTACACACTAATCTAAAATGGTTACCTGTTTCTAGGAAAAACTTGTTTTTTTAGGCTGGCTGTTTGTAAAAATGAAATGTAAATTAATAACTAGCTTTGTTAAAGCCTGTATTGCTTTAAATATTACTTTTTTTGGGGGGGGGGGGTAATGTGAAAACTGTGTGAAATGGCTAATCCTGTTCCACAGTTTTACTCATTTTAGAAGAGGGTTTTCACAAAATATAAATTTAAGACGGAAATAAGGAAAAAAGAAAGATACACGTCTATCAATAATGACCTCGATTTTATCGCTTGATGTCTTTTTTTTTCCGTATTTGTATTTTGTGTAATCTAAGTGTCTTTTCCTGCTATTTTCTATCAGATTTTGTCATTTAAGCTTTTCCCTCTTCGTTAGAAATTTGCCCATCATACGTGCACAGCACCCGCTTAAAATATCATGGGATCCCTTATACTGAGGCTTTGCAATATTAGGCATTAGTAAAAATAAATTTAGATATTGACTAGAGCAATTTTAGCCCTTTAAGGGCCCTTTGCCACGCTCTAGTTGGTTTACTCAGTAATCAGGCCTTGCAAGTGCAATTAGTTGCCTTGGAGAGATTTCGCATCATATTCGACATGCTTAAATAGATTTCAATGGGAGCAAAATGTTTTACATTGATTGAATAATATTAACTATGACAGGAAATATTTATTTACATTCTTTATTTAGTTTTTAATTCGGGAAAAAACTTTTAGTAAAAAAGAGTTTTGTTTGAAGCACAATTAGGCATTCTATACATGTTGAAAAATTCGATAATTAATCTACATATGTACATAATGATTCATTAACCCGTTCGGGATGAGCGCCGTTAATATACGACAGCGCGAGCTGCCCTACGTGGCCGACCGATGTAAATATACGACAGTGAAAAATGTCTTTTAGGGCCTACTGTCGTTTATTTACGACGCACGTTTGGAACAAAATAACTTCTATCAGATGGCGTTACTTATCCACTGTTTTTTTATTAGACTTTTCTGGTTCCTTCATATACAGGGTGTCCACTCCAATCGTGGACCAATAGCTAATTTCTAAACCGTTAGAGATAAACATATAGTTAATTTAGGAAAAAATCTCCAAATTACGAAGGAATTTTGGGTCTATTCAATGTTTTTCAAAAAATCAAATTTTGAAAGAGTTACGAAATTTAAATTTTTATACAGCCCCCCAGTCCTATCAATCATATTTAGTAAAACATTCTTGACACTGTAACGTTTAAAACTAAAAAAAAATCACTGCTCTACGACAAAAATTGACCGAGTTATGACGTTTTGAAAAATCAAGATTTTGAAGGATTTCGCATACGGTCCCTTAAGCGATCTCTCGATGACGTCATGAAACAATGCAAAATCTTGATTTTTCAAAACGCCATAACTCGGTCAATTTTTGTGGTAGAACAGTGATTTTTTTTTAGTTTTAAACGTTACAGTGTCAAGAATGTTTTACTAAATATGATTGATAGGACTGGGGGGCTGTATAAAAATTTAAATTTCGTAACTCTTTCAAAATTTGATTTTTTGAAAAACATTGAATAGACCCAAAATTCCTTTTGTAATTTGAAGATTTTTTCCTAAATGAACTATATGCGTATCTCTAACGGTTTAGAATTTAGCTATTGGTCCACGATTGGAGTGGACACCCTGTATATCTCTCTGACGTCAGAACAGAGGGTATGTGAAGTATCTGAGAGTGATGAGAAGGCAGGCGTTGCTTATTCACTTTTTTTTTTTTTTCAAAAGATTGCTCTGGTTGCTTTTTATATATCTCTCTGACTTTAGAGAAGGGAATATCAAGTGTCTGAGATTTATTGGGCTGCAACACCTGGTGAAGAGCCTAAAAATTCATTTTAAAAGTGTTAATCGTTTCGGTTCTGTTATTTTAATGATTTTTTTTGGTTATGATTGAAAATATGTTATATTTAATCTCATCTTTAAAAATGGTGTCAAATCTATAAAAAGAGTACATTTTATCAATTATTATGTAATGCGTAGTTTCCGAAATCGCGAATTAGGCTTAGTAGGAGAAAATGCTCCGGCCCGTGAGTGCAGTTCGCGGTAACAGCTGCCGGCCTGAGAGAGCGTTTTCTTCTGCGGGCTGCCGTCCAGAACAGGTTAACCATGAAATTCTCAGCTTGTCAAAGTAAGTCAAAACTTAAAATTTCAAAGGAATTTTAATTAGACTTGCTCATTATGTATGAAAATTCTACCAGAGATCGTAATTTCAAAATATTTTTTTTTTCTTTCCTTACAGGAAGAGAGAATAAGTGAAACCTCTAGCTAGTTGAAGGAAGGTTTGAGAATTAGAAATTTTATTCAAGAATCACCAATTTTCCTTGCAAAAAAAAAGTGATGCTACGCTATTAATCAAAAATAAATAGCTAGTTTATCTTCATTTCAGTTTTGCAAAGTGTATAATTTCTTTTTTCAATAAATAAACTGTAAAAATCTGAAATGTGTTTCAGTGTCTCATTGTAAAAGTAAATTACTATTCTGAAAAAAAAGTCAAGAAATATTTTCATCTCATGTGATGCCATGGATCTAAAAACAGAAATATGTTTTTACAAATATTACTCCTTTCGCCAGCTTCCATACCAAAGTAAAATGATTTTATCGTATAATAAAACTAGCATCAGCAATGGATTTTAAATTTTCCCTCTTTATTCTGCTTTTGAGACAATGAAATTCTTAAAAAAAGAATTTTTTTTTAACTTAAGTTTTATCATTTAATTAAAATTCTTACACAAATTAGCAATTGCACCAACTGGGTAGCCATAACATTCAAATTTGAAGTGCCTTAAAAATAGCTAGACTTGGTGCTTGTAAACCTGAACAATCAAACGAAAAATATAGAGAAACATTTTCAGATGGCCACTACATAAGTTTGTGAATAGTTTTTTGGGGGAAATGCAGATAAACTAGTAATACAGCCTTTTTTTCCTTTGTTCCCTAAGAAAGGGGGAAAAATTAGTTATATGTGCTATAGTGTTATTTTACTTTAGAAATCTTAAAGATTTTAATACTCTGATTCCAGTTACTGCTGGCACTTGGTAAGTGGTGATAAATTAAAGATTATACTAGAAATTTGGATTTTATTCATAGCATAATCCATGCTTATTTTGGCCAGGGTTTCCTCTAAAGACGCATTTTTCGCAGAATGCAAAACTACTATCTAAATTACGAAAACATAGCAAACTGTTTTCTTCAAAAAAAAAATGAAGCAAGCATGGCGATAGTGAACTTAATCTTACAAATCGTACCCAACATGTTTGAACTACTATTAAGTCAAAAATACTTTGGGTATTATGTACGTTGTGCAATAACAGCATCATTGGTTTCAAATTTGTGTTCTCCCAATGCGCAGGGTACAGTAAATAAATGGTAGAGAGTACAATTCTCAAATTTTATTTAAATATATTTAAAAAAGTTGTGTACTTATTTTATTCCCTTTGACCCCTGGAAAGAGTTGAAATGATGAGTTTGGGAGAGCACTGAACCTCCCCAAGATGGTCTAGAATGAAGTTTTTAGAGCTACTATTTAGATAAATAGCTGGGGAGAGCCCACCCTCCTTCCTGTTATGCAATAATATTTTTCAGACTACAGTAAAAATTTAGTAGTCATAACCTCCTTTTAAACCCTTAACCTACAATGACGGGCATAGCCCTCGTACGATGGTTGGGCCAAACCCGAATTTTACGGGCATAGCCCGCGTACGTTGATTGGGCAGAAGTAAATATTACGGGCATAGCCCGCGGACGGTGATGGGGCCCGATGTAAATATTACGTGGAATATTTGATACGCATTTACAGTCTGATGCAATAATTGTGGTAGGCGCAAGTATTACAAAATATTTATTTATACAAAACTCAAATACAAAATTAGTAATCTGTAACGGTATGATATCTTTCGAAGCATTCTGATACATGTAACAGAACTTTACACTTTTTACACTCCCACGTTGTTTCTTTCCGTTTTTTATTTTTGTGACAAACTGTACAACGTTTTGACGGTCTTAATTTAGAGGGTGTTGGATCAATGTGCTTTGGAAAATGAGCCCATTCCTTCGCGCAAAGTCTGTCTGGCGCATCTCCGGAAGATAATACGCCTCGTTCTTTATAAATCGGTTTTGGCATTTTCTTCAGTAGAGATTCGGCTATGTTGATCTTATAATCGACATAACATTGTTTCTTTCCATCATTCAGTTTTTTCCATAAGATGTAAGAATTAAACAGGCCAATATCAAAGAGATAAAAAAAAATTTTTTTTGTATCCTTTCATGTATTTCCTCATTATTGGAAAACATGCTAATATTTGATCTTGGAGATCAATTCCATTCATTCCCTTGTTGTACTCTGTAATACAGTTTTGGCTTTAGAGTGGCGTTTTGGATCCTTGCGAAGTCCATTTTCGGCTGTTTTCATGTTTTGTCGACATCCATATAAAACATCTCGCTTGTCTCTCCATTTCAGTGCGAGTACTCCGTTGCAGCTTCTTATTACTTTACTCCCCCCCTTTTTAATTTTACACTGCACAAAATCTTTTTGGCATATTCTTCCTATTGGAACGTACTGTGGCCAATTACATTTGTTTTTGTATTTATGTGATAATATCATAAATAATTTTTGGGGAAGAATACCAACTGGTCCTATGTACAAAGTGTGACCCCTGTGCAACACTAAGGGGCCCATGCTCCACATCAGCGTAAAAACGCGACCGAAACTGAAGGCAGGAAAACTGAAAAATCCGGGTACTTTTCCTTTTTTACGCGGCGTAATAGAGGACCGAAAATTTTGAATTTTTAATTTATTCAACAGCCAATAGAAATTCATCGTGAGATGTAAACATTTCTAGCCTTGGCGGCTGCCATTGCTATACTGCATTAACGAAAGTGCATTTGGTAAATATTCAAAAGGAGAAGTGAGAAAATACTCATTACTTAATGACAAAAAATCAAGTGAAAAAGCAAAATGGGGGGCAACTAGCGAAAGGCTTAAAATAAGCTTTCAGTTGAGGCTTTTAAAGTCCACTATCTCGTTAATATGTAATCATGTCAACAATTCCTGTCCTTTGCGAGATTTTTATTATTTTATTCAAAACTCGGCGGGATTACGAAAGTCTAGTTTCTTGGCGAGATTCGAAATAATGGTGTTTCGGCTGCTTTACATTGTAATAGAACTTACAATTTATGACATGCTTTGCTAAGTTATTGATTGCTTGGCGAGATTGGAAATATATGTTTAATTCCGCTCGTGTATTTGCTTATTTTAATTGAGCTTAAAAAAAAAGATTTGACCTTTGGCTGAGTTATGGATCGCTTAGCGATAATAAAACTAGCTAATGTTGTGTAATAAAGTTTTAGTGAAATGTTGTTGTTTTGATATATACTTCTATTTTTAAATATAGCAAATTTTTCAAGATTAGCGATTCATTAAAGAATGTGTAGGTTATTTTACGTATTAAAGATTTTTTTAAATTTATTTAAGTTATGGCTTACGTGTTTTATTTTTGACGGCGTATTCAAAAAATATATAAATGCTTCATGGCTTTGAGGGTCTAATTTATTTGGCAAAGTAAGTAGGCACTGATATTTTTTTTAGGTACAATAACAGTCATAATTTTGAAAACTCAATACGACCCCGAAATATAGCGTTGCTATAAATTCATTTCGCAGAATATATAGTATAATTGCGAACGGTACGGAAACATTGTCTACGCGTTTACTCAAAAATATTAGCACCAAAGCCATTGCAAAATGTCCATTAAAATGTAAAAACTCAAAACAACAAATAATATATTCAACCATCAAATCAAGTTTCATGGCATCGTGCTGCATTTGCTGTATTTTTCGCCAAAACATCTACTCAACACTCCGAAGCTTTTTTTTTTATCACCTCTAATGCTTAGTATGCTTTCTTCAACAGCAAAAAAAAAAAAAGCTATTTTTTTCTTGAAATAAAAAAAAAAACAACTTTTAAGATTTAAACAATAGAAAATAAATGCAATGCTTAGCGAAATTCACAAAAAATACTTGAATGGGAATTTTATAGCCAGTTTGGTTTGTTTCCGCTAAATATATCCGTTTAAAGTGAAAATAAAAAACCGCCAAGTAAAAAAAACAGGACTTGGCTCATAACAAGCTGTATCATGATGGGTAATTCCATGCCAACTAAATTAAACAACTATTAAAACTCGGTTATTTGTTTGCCAATCTTTCACCCAATCATATAATTTTCGGAACAATGCCTTCATAATGAGGTATTTTTTCCTATTTGTTATCTAAATATCAAATATCCAATGAAAATGCAAGGATTATTCCGTCAGATGGCGCTTTTTTTCTGCGCAGAAAAAAAAAATTCTGCCCAAGTGGAGCACGCGTCCCGAACCGAAAAAGCGACCCGAAACCGAAAAAGGAAAATTTTAACGCTTCTGCCCCAATTTTTTTCTGCTTTACGTCGATGTGGGAGCAGGGCCCCTAACTCAGAAAGCTCTTTCCACAACACTTTCTGAAGCGCTATCTTTACAGTTTATTTTTATCGTTTGCCGGTATGGTATTTTTAAATTCGTAACAATATCCGGAAATCGGACTCCACATAAGTTATAAAATTTTTACGCCAAAACCTTGCCCTTTTGGATGGGTTGAATTGCTTATAAGATAAACGCCCCCTGAATTTCATAAGAGATTCATCAATAGAAATGTCTTTTTTTCATTATATACAGTTCTTTAAATTTTTGGTTCAAAAAATTAATCACAGGTCTAACTTTCTTCAATTTATCTGTATTGGCAACAAGATTATTGTTTGAAAAATGAAAGAACCTTGTAATTTGTAGATATCTCTTGAAAGGCATTGATTTTCTAAATATAGGTGTTTCGATAACAGCCCTCTTCGACCAATTCATTTGGATTCTTGGTTTCTTTATCTGTGCCATTATTATCGTCAATGCAAAATATCTTTTAATTTCGGTAGAGTCTACAGGAAACCAGGTTTCGTCAATTTTTCGTCTTGTATGTGGATTTTCTCGTAGTTGATTTGCATACTGATTTGTTTCAGTCACAATATTGTTCCAAAATATATCATCAAATGTTAGATTAAATGTATCAAATTCTCCTCTACTTCCTCCTAATTGACATAAGGCTGCCTCGCTTATGCCAGCAGTCATTGTATAGTTCCAGATTTTTGGACTATTTCTTCTTTCGTTCCAAACTCAGGACTCTGGTAGTTGATCATCATCGGATGTATCATCAACAATTATTCGCCTATACTTTCTTCGAAATTTACATATTTCGTCACTACTGTCACTTTCATTAGCAAAATTAATAGCACAATTCTCACTATCTTCATCACAAAATCTTTTTTTAGAGAACATCTTGTGGGTTTGCTTCTCTAGAATTTATGAACGTAAATTTCGACGTGCGAATGCGATCAAGAACGACTGGCAACTAATTACGATACGAAGAGATGATAGAAATACATCACGAGTCTTGTCTGTGCTATCTACAAACCGCGACCGCTCTACCACGGGCGATGTCCGTCATGTTTACAATTGCCCGGATCGGCGTGTACCCAAGTCCTGCGAACGTCCCGAACGCTGCGCGAACTTGTATACAATTTCGGCCCAACATCTTCGAATCTAAATCGTAGGTTAAGGGGGTTAAACCAGAAGCTAGATTTTCTGCCCCCCCCCCCCCCCCCCCCCCCCCCGCCTGGTACAGCTTCAAACATCAGAACTCTAGGATTTCAGGTCTTAATTAGAGATTCTGTCGGGTGTTGTTGCACTTGGAAATGTGTCCGGTGTTTAGTAATTTCCGAATTTTGGAGGAAGTTCGGGTTTTTAACCTTGTACTGTGAAAAACATAAGGGGCAGCAATGGGCAAGGGAGAGGCATTGATATATTTTTTATAATTCATTTATTTTATGGAGCATTTAATTAAAAAAGTAAAGTCAAGTTTCATAATCGAAGCATTACCCTATTTTTAAAGTACATTTGCACTAAATAGAATGAAATCAAAATATTTTTGAAAAAAAGTAAAAAATAATTTTGTTCTTTGAACATTATAGAAACTACTTTTAAATGTAAGTTTTGAAGATGGTGCTGAAACGATAGGTAAAATGATGTTTATCATGTCTTGGCAATATTTTTTGGAAAAACCATTCAGAATTAAGAACAGAACATTTGTACAGTTACACTAACCTGTGGTCATCAATGCAATGTATGCGAATGCTATTGAAGCACATGGATCCATTAAGATACATATTTCCAATTGAATTATACTTAATGTATGATTTTTAACTATTGTTTTTACGACTTCAAAACTTTCATTTGAACGTAGTTTCGATGGTTTTCAAAGAATAAAATTATTTTTTAATTTTTAGAGCAATTTCAAACTAGAGTCAGTTTTATTATTATTTATTTTTTTTTTTCAAAAATATTTTTATATTTATAATCGAATCTGTCAGTATCCATTTCTTAATTATTTAGTTAAAATAGTTGGATTAAAATTGGAAGGATGAAAAAAAAAAAATGCCGATTGTAATCAACGAGTCCTCAGAAAGGCTGTATTTTCGAAAATTTTAATTTTTAACACGTAAACACAGTGGTGTTTATTCCTGAAATTGATGCATTATAAGAAAATAATAAAAATAAGCTGCATTTACATGATACAAAGCTTCAGTTATGCATAGTTTTCTCTCTAAAATACCCAAATTTTCTACCAGATAAGGTTGTACCAGACATTTTTATTAGTTTTCTTGTTGTATTGCAATTAATTTGACTCAAAAAGCTTGTGCTTTATTAATACAATTTTTAAAAAAAATATTGACTTTTCAACTTAAATCGCTTCATATAACGAAGCGCACTAAACAAAAGTTTGGTCCTTAATACAGGGTTCTTCAAAAGATTTATTAACAATTGCACTATGGGTTTTATCACACTATTCAAAAATTCTTTTATCTCTGGTATTTTATACCTTTATGATGTTTCAATTCATAATTTGTCCCAATGCTTTTAACTGTACAGTTTTCTATCAAGACATTCTGTAACATTGATTTCCAACAGCACATTACATGGTCCCCTTAAAAGAGGGTTACACATACATACACTCACACAGCATCATATACAGATATATATAATACCTTTTTCATTATTCTGTTGAGACACCGAGTGCTTATCAAATACAAAAAACTTGAAAGAAATACTATTCCTACATCTGTGCTGACCCATCCAAGATATGGTATTATGTATGAATTTAGAAGTGTTGAGTTTTGCAGTACATTTTAATGCATTCTACAAGTCTTTTTGTACCTTCACTTAATAATTACTAATTAAGTAGCCCTAAGATTCAGGACTTTCTATGTCTTTTGGCTTCCTGAGTTTTCTGTGCTCTGTCACCATTTCCAACTGGCGTACTCTTGTATAAGCTGCTGATCCAAAAAGAACAACAGAGTTACTTAACCACCACATAAATGTTTTGGATTCTTCAAACCACATTACAGCCATCACTGTTTGGGCACAAGCTTTTGCTGTTCCACTTATATTATGAGTAAGGGGCGAAGTGACCTGAAAGATAAATAAGAAAACATGAATTAGAACCACAACAAGATTCTATTCTTGTTTCAGAAGTTATGTAAATAATTGGCTGTTTTGGAACAGGAATACTCCCACCCCTTCCCTTTTCAGTGCTTAAGAAAACTAAGAAAAACTTGCTTGTTAAATCTGTACCTCGGAACCAGACTAACATAAGTCCATTTTCGGTAGAGGAGAAAAACGATTGTCGAATACATCGTTTTTCCCCTCTACTGAAAAATGACGAAAATGGACTTACGTTAGTCTGGTTCTGAGGTACAGAAATTATTTACTATTTCACAATAAAAGTTCAATCACATCACAAATGAAAAAGAAGTTTAAAACAGTTGACAATTGTTGCCACCAATTTATTGTATAACTTATTTAAAAAAAATTATATCTATATAAAATCTAAGGGCCCTGCTCCACCTTAACGTAAAGCAGAAAAATAAAGCAGAAGCGTAAAATGGATTAAATGGTGTTCTTATGGAAGGTACCCGGATTTTCGGTTTCGGTCGCGTTTTCCGCTGATGTGGAGCAGGGCCCTAACAGTAATAATTATGGGAAGTTGTGGATACTCAATGTTCACAATGAGCCGAACGTTTTGATTAGATGAATTCAAATCATCAGTATAGAGGTATAGAAGTAATAGAATGAAACCCTAATTCAAATTATGCCAGAGTTCATATGTTCCCACACATATCATTTTTTATTGATCCAAAAAAGTGCTTATACTTGTAATATAAAATAAGTATGTTTTTTATTTCAAATAAGAGCTATAAAATTTTCATTTAAAAGCAAACAGTTTAATATACTAGTAGCACAACCAGAATTTTATCAAGAGGGGAAGGGGGGAAGTTGCTTCTAGCTTGTAAAAATCCTCTCATTGCAAAAGGTAATTTAGCTATATGGCTCTATCTGGCCAATGGTTTGAGGAGGGAAGCCCCTAATTTTTCCTAAATTTCCTTTCTTGTTACACAACTGTAGTATGTAATTATTACAGTAAATACTTTTAGTTTTCTGAAAAATTAAATAAGAAATTGTCATACCTTTATTTGAAGACCCGTAACATAGGAAATTGCAAATCCAAAAGTGCCACCAATAACCATCAACATCCAGAAGTATAAATTATCTATCAACTTGAAATCAAGTACTGTTTTGAACTCTCCAAAAACAAACATTAATGGAAGAAAAAGAAAAGTAGCATTAATATTATTATAATATGTTAGTCTCCATATATTTCCTTCCACAGCTGGTAAAATCTTCTTCATGTAAATTGAGTATAGAGAAACAAAGAAGCTGGCTAATACTCCATAGATAACACCAAGGAATGATAGAGAACCTACACAACAAATAAATAATAACTTTTTAAATTTCGTAATTTTAAGAAAAAGTAATAAATTTATAATACAAAAATTTATATATATTTAGTTAAATTTTTTCAAAATCTTTTTGAAACATGTACAAGCATACAACCGTTAACTCTCTATCATCTGCACTCTTAAGATTAGTGGGGTACATTGTAGATTATAGAGATTGTATTTTGCATTTTATTTCAACAAAGTTATAACAGTTGACATATCGCTGCTTGAAATGAACAACGGCATATCTGCAAAAATCGATTTTTTTTTCTTACATCAAAAAAATCTTTTTTTTACTCTTTCTTGTGGTATTATCGGCATATCTCTAGTTTCAAAATATCACGCAGCAATCGTTAATATCGTTGTGCATAGTTATTATTTTGGCGTGCTTTTTCCCAGTCACAGCTGCCATTGTGTCAGTTCTGAATAAGTGCTTAGAGTGTCTATCATCTATGTAAGTTGATTCGACATAAGTACCCTTAATGCCATTTTACTTCAAAATGCCGTTTTACTGCAAAATCTTTGAAACGCTCTCCTGAAAAGTCGTGTTTTGCAGATATGCCGTTGTTCATTTCAAGCAGCGATATAAGAAACTCCATCTTGAATGATCTATATATATAAAGATGACGGTGTTGGTATGTTTGTAACCGCTGGCCAGAAGCCCCCACAGCACCTACAGACCTGAAACTTGGCTCAAAAATTCGAACGTACCCCGCCCTCGTGCACCTCGAAGCCCAAATTTTTAATTTTGAATTAGTTATTTTTAAATTAATTAATTAGTCTCATTTTTGGTGTATCCACCATAATTGAGGGGGGAAAACCTTCCCCCACCCCAAAATATTATATATCGTTGGAGAGGGTTTTTTTTTTCTGAAAAAGAAAAGTTGTAGCACGTTTCTGTCCGTTAATTAGGACAGGAGATATTAATTAATCAAATTTAGTCGATTTTCAAGGCTTAACTCTGTACGCAAGACTGAAACACTAGATCCATTTTCCATACAAGCTGCTCTTTCTTAAGTGGTTTAAATTTACGTATAGAGTTAAGCCTTGAAAATTTACTAAATTTGAGTATATCTCCTGTCTTTTTGATTTATTTGGCAAATTGTTTTGAACTTTAAAAGGACTTTTAGTGTAGTTTAAAAGGTTGTGGAGAAAACGGTAAGACTAGAATTTTTTATGCGACATTTTAAAAGAACTCAATGCATATACAGCTTTTAAAATACTGTGAGGTATATAGCTGTGATGCCTAATAAGTGAATTTGAGGCGAAATATAAGAATATATTCTTAAAAATTTAAGTTTTGTTGTGGACAATAACTCTCACAATATTTTCAGAAAATTATAGTAATTAGCCCCCTATGATGAGAACGCTACTGATAGCTCTAAATGTTTAGCAACAGAAAAATCAAATGAAGAGTTTAATGTATTAACTAAACTCATGTCTCTAAAAGACTTCCAAAATATTTTTGGAGGCGAAATGGACAAGATAAAAGCACCGAAATATCAGGAGGGAGTTTTAAATAATACATGACCGTTATACAAAATTTGGCGCTTTTTTTCAGAATGATTTTTTTAAAAACTCTACCAATACTGAAATACTGACTGCAATTGTAAGAACAAATGCAAATCTGACTAATGAAGATAATGTGACAGCAGCAACAATTGTGATAACTCTTCTGAAAACTCCTATAAATTGGTGTACGTCATCTACTTCAAACAAAACAACTCATTGTAGCAAATTTATCGATGATTACCAACAAAATGCGCCAAAAAGTGGGAGAAATTTTCTTAATAGGATAGACAGAAAAACCATTCATTTTAGTTTCTGAGAGTTATAGGGCAA
>JAXGGA010019994.1:0-19010 GCA_038373865.1 Uloborus plumipes
GAGTGGAAGTTTCTGCAACACTTGCCTTCGATTCTTCTTATTTTAGGGGGGAAATAATTCACGTTGCTATAAACATGTTCTTTTGGAAGAAATTGCCAGTATTTCTGGAGACCAGAAATACCAGGAATAAGAAAATAATTACAAGGAAGTTTTTTAGTAAATTTTGTTAAATTGTTTCCTAGTGCTTATTAAAGTTTCTTTTTTATTAGCTTTTGCTTGCTCTTTTTTTTACTTCATTTTCTTATAACTCGAATATTCCTTTATCTCCAAGCATTTTTGGGGCCCCAGGCTCTTGGGAGGACTCTGGGAACTTCCAATAATTTGAACTACCGATAACTCGAAGCTTTTAGCCGCACTGTAAAAGATGAACTGTTGTTTTTACAGTATAATACTGGCAGCCGAGGTTCCAATTTAAAACTGCAAAATGCGCAGTGATAAACTGTAAAACTGGCAATTTTACAGTTTCTTACTGTAAAGTTAGAAATTTACAGTTTGTTGCTGTAAAATTTAGCTGTATTATACTGTAAAAATAACACTATAAAGGCATATTTACACTACGACCGATCTGGCTGTCCGAACCGAATTTTTCGCTGCGAAACTGGTTTTTGATATCCGTTGCCATGACAACACCCCGAAAAATCGGCTCCCGTCGCCGTTCTATAATGCTGGATATCGCCGGGCCCGAAATCAGACCGGTTCTTCGGTAGCGACTTCATTCGCCAGGTGCGCGCTCTTTGTAATTAGTGGGGGAATACCGTCACGTGACTTTCGGACGGAGCTAGTGCGAATGCTCGTCATTTTTCACCTCCTTCCGTCACGTTCGAAAAACCACTTCATTCGACCAGATAGGTCGCTATGTGAATAGGCCTTAATACTGGCAGCAGAGGTTCCAGTTTAAAACTAAAATGCACCGTAATAAACTGAAAATTAGCTATTTTGCAGCTTTTTACTGTAAAATTAGCAATTTTAGAGTTTAGTACCGTAAAAGTAGAAATTCTACAGTTTATTTTTGCAATTTTTATAGTTTATTACTATAAAATTAGCTAAGAAACAACATCCTTTTTTTAAGTTTTGGTCCCTTTGGACTTTATTACATTCAATAATTTTTTTATGTTTTCAAAATAGCAAAATTGCTCCTTTCTTTTGAATATAATATAAACTGGGATGTGCCTTTCCGATGAGAAACAAGTTAAACTCGCAACTGGAAGGTTCCGAGTTTATTGCCAGCTGGATCGAAAATTCTCCGTGTTTGCAAATGGTGACATGGAAATGGTAAACATGTCCGTGGTCCGAAAAATCCTCCAATTTCTCATTCTAAATCAATACTGGGGAAGTTCTGGATCATTAGTTGCTACGCTCTTGGTCTAGACCAAAAAAAAAAGAACTCTCTTCATAACCTCGTTTAACTGGTAAAAAATTGTGTAGGAGTAAATAGAGGGATGCTGGAGTGCATACTATTACACTATACTAAAATGCAACGTTTCTTGACAAAAACATCGTGACGTTTAAGTGACATTAGCCTATGAAAAACGAGCTAGATAAAACGTCACAGCCTACTTGGCGAATAAGAGGAGATCGCTGACTGCTTGTGAGCTCTTATTGGTTCCGCCCGTAATGACGTCAGTGCCAAGTTAAGTTGCATTCTAGTATATTACACTGCAAAAAATAAACTGTTATTTTTAGAGTATAATACTTGCAGCAGAGTTCCAGCTTAAAATTTTAAATTGCACAGTACTAAACTGTAAAATTACCTATTTTACAGTTTACTCCTATGAAGCAGCAATTTTTTTACAGTATAATACAGCTAATTTTGTGGTAATAAACTGTAAAATTACTGCTCTACAGTAATAAAATGTAAAATTACCTATTTTACAGTTTATTCCTAGAAGCAGCAATTTTAGTTTATTACCACAAAATTAGCTGTATTATACGGTAAAAACAACAGTATAATACTAATAGTAGAAGTTCCAGTTTAAAACTGTAAAATACACAGTGATCAACCGTAAATCTAGAAATTTTACAGTTTACTACTAAAAATATAGCTGTATTTATACTGTAAAAACATCATTTATTTTTTTGCAGTGTACGACAATTACATTTTTATCTAAACTTAATGTTCTGGTTTCCATCTTTTTGTCAGTTTTAATTCGTTGAAAAATTAAACATTGAATTAATTTTTAAACATCTCTAGAAATATATCATACACAATGTTTTCGCGTATCATATGATACTTTCAGTCTTAAACAGATTAAAAATAAATTGCATTGCTTATACCACCACGCTCGCTCAAATGAAGAATTGCTTCACAGGATTCAAAATAAATAACCCCATGCTGTGTCGTGCGCACTTTAATTACAGTGTGTTGTTTCTCTTGAATACGTTGCAAACTCGAGAGAAAATAGAATTTAAAAATTAATATTATTCATACGATGAGACTTCAAATCGCGCTTTTGGGCCCGAGGATTTAAAATGCGGAACGCGTAACACAATAAAACCGACTTGCTTGCTTCGAATAAACTAGATAGTTGCAATTTTTATTTTTTTTTTAATTGATTCGCTGGTGGAAAATTTTTCTTTGTAAATAATAAGAGCTCATTTTTGAAACTTGTTTTCATAAATCATTTTGTAAACGTTATTTCACATGCTATTTGTAATGCAGTGCTTTGATAAATTTAGAAAATTCTTTTCGGGTATTTAGCTGCAGGCTAAATTTGCTTCTTGGTATTTTGGAAATTTGACTCCATAAAAGACAACTTGGTAAAAAATAATAAACATTTATTGGAACACAACACAAAATAATAGGATTTTACCATACGTTTCATTCAAAGCTGGAATTAGGGCCAGCGACTCCCTTCAAAATTAAGTAAGCTTAGCTCACAAATTCAACATTCAGATTAAGTCTAAGTCAAAGTCAAAATCTAAGTCTAAATCTATCTGCCCGTGGAGGCTTCTTTTATATTTTAAACCGGGGGTTACAAGAATACTCGGCGATAAGTTTTATCGCCAAGCCGCGAGAGGCCAAAAAGCGAGATTTAACATGCTTCTACGTATCAAAGGTTTATAACATTGGTTGCTATTTTAAGCTCACAAGATTGGAAAAGGAAAACTTAGAAGTCCCTACAAAGATTAATGAAGTCTCATTTGCTAAAACAAGTCGAGATAACATATATTACAACTAATTTTATAGCAACAAACTGTAAAAGTTGCTAATTTTACAGCAATAAACTGTAAAATTACTAATTCCACAGTTTATCACCGTGTATTTTAGTTTTAAACTAGAACCTTTTCTGCCAGTATTATACTGTTGTTTTTACAAGTTGTTTTGCCAATTTGTTGTATTATACTGTTGTTATGTTACTGTTGTGTTTACAAGTATACTGTTGTTAGTACAGCTAATTTTGTATTAATAAACTGTGAAATTGCTACTTTAGATCAATAAATTGGGAAATTGCTCATTTTGCAGTTTATTAGTGTATATTTTTCAGTTTTAAACTGGAACCTCTGCCTCCAG
Source organism: Uloborus plumipes (assembly GCA_038373865.1). Taxonomy (NCBI): domain Eukaryota; kingdom Metazoa; phylum Arthropoda; class Arachnida; order Araneae; family Uloboridae; genus Uloborus; species Uloborus plumipes. The sequence goes on from JAXGGA010019994.1 coordinate 3,512, forward strand.
TATTATACTGTAAAAACAAAAGTTTATTTTTTCAGACTAAGGAGGGGAATTACATTTGAATTCAATAACATCATGACTAACATGTATAATACGGAAAAATATATTTTTTGAAAGATATCTCGCAGAATAGCTGTAAATCATTGAATAAGTCAGTACCTAACAATCACGAAGCGGCCCTATAGTCAGGTTATTATGAAAAATAGACCGTGATACCTAAGCAAAAATAAATTAACAAGAAAAAAATGAGAACTGTTTAATTATTCGGCGTAATATAAAGACTACGACTTAGTAATATTTTTCAAACAAAAAATAATTTTAACTCTAGCAAAGGGTAAGTTAGAATCTGCCAACAACAATGCGAAAACCGGCGCATTAAAAAAAATTCCTTACGGTAAACAGAGCACTAGCTTTAAAGCCCTTCTTTATTTTAACCATCAAACATTGGTTTTTTTAAATTTTCACTTCATAACACAAGTCTGGAAAATATATCATTTATTTGAAATCCTTCAATAATGCACGGAAGATTTAGAAATAACCGAGCTTTAAAGTTTTAGATAAATTCAGCTTGGCGATATGTTTTAAAAATAACATTAATTCAAAATAGAATATCTTTAACTCAATGTAGCGTTTTTATTGGCTAATAAATTTATTCATTGAATTTTTAAGTTCTGTTTCGTAATCATTTTTCAGCAGCAGTATCAGGTTGCTTGAATGGCAGGAACATCATCGAAAAAAGTTAATTTCATTGCAGTTTTCAGTATGAGGACAGAAAGCAGTCGCACAGTAATAGATCAGGTGAATATGGAAGACACAAATGGTAGAAACAAATCTATTTTATGTTTCCGAAACTGAAAACTGCAATGAAAGGAGCTTTTTACGATGATGTTCCAGACATTCAAGCAACCTGATACTGCTGTTGAAAAACGTTCACGAAACCAAATTTAAAAAACCTATGGATGAATTGGTTGCCCGTTCGAAACCTTGTATTGAGTTAAATGGATCCTATTTTGAGTAAATATTAGCTTTAAAATATATTACCACACTTGACCCTTTTTAAGGTGATGGTAAATAACTTACCACCACGCTAGAACTTAAAACGCACAAAAGTTATAAACGCAACGTACATTGTTCCATTTTACGCTTCTCCATGTAAGAAAAACTACACTGGCGGAAAAAAAATCCCAACACCAAGAAAAAATTGCCGTAGGGTAATGAAATTTGGGTAATGCAATTGTCTAGTTAACATGTTTAATTGATTAAATGTACAAGATCACTGGCTAATTTAAGCTCAAGAAAATGCTGTGCAAATGTGAAATTATGTTAATTTAATAGAGGGTGTAACCTCCAGAATTTTGAAGGCAAGCCTGCAAGCGTGCATGCATTATGTCATACAGGTGCCGAATGTCACTTTGTGGTATAGAGTTCCATGCTTGTTGCACTTGCTGTGTCAATACTAGGACCGTCATTGCTGACTGTGGATGACGCTCGAGGTGCCATCCCATGATATCCCATACGTTATCAATTGGAGACAGACCTGGTGATTTTGCAGGTCATGGTAACATGTCAGCACTCTGTAGAGCACATTGCGTTACAGCAGCGATGTGAGGGCGAGCGTTATCCGGTTGGAAAACGCCCCCTTGAATGCTACTCATGAAGGGCTATACGACTGGTTAAATTAACAGACTGACGACAAATTTTCAGTCAGTGAGTTTGGGATAACCACAAGAATGCCCCTGCTGTCGTAGGAAATTGCTCCAGAGACCATAATTCCAGGTGTGAGTCCCGTGTGTCTAGGCCGTAGACCGCTTGGATGCAGGCGGTCCCCTGGCCTCCTTCTGACCAATATACAGCCACCACTGGCACTAATTCAGAATCTGTTTTCATCAAAAATTACAACAGATCTCCACACAGACCTCCAGTGAGCTCTGTCGTGGCACCACTGCCGTCGGAAAAGGCAATGGTTTGCAGTCAATGGAATACCGGCTACAGGCTGCCTGGCTCGGAGCTGTCCTTGAAGCGAACAGTTTCTTACCGTTCTTTGGGTCACGACGGTACCAACTGCAGCTCGAATATCAGCCGCAGATTCGGTACGATGCGCCACAGCCGTACGCAAGATTCGGCGATCTTCCTTCTCAGTCGTGCCACGTGGCAGCTCGGAACTCGATCTTCTTGAGGTAGTACCATCCCTTGCCCATAGCTTCCAATAATCATGCATGGTGAAAACATTCCCACCCGAGTCTTTCTGCAATATCGCGAAATGAAAATCCACCTTCTCGTACACTGTTAAAAAAATGTCCTGAAAATAACGAAAAAATATACGGCAGCTGAGTTGCCGGAGTGTTTCCGTTTCGTTAATTATATTTCCGTGATTTTGAGAAATGTCAGTTCATCATTTTTCCGTTCCTCATTTTTTCGTTTCTTAATTCTCCGTTCTTCATTTTCTCGCTTCCCCGCTTATACGTTATAGGCTTATACCTAGACGCTTACACTTATATATACATACGTATACACACACAAATATATATATATATATATATATATACATATATATATATTATACATATAAATATATACAATTCAAACTCTCAAATATCTTGCCTTTAAAAAAATACTTTAGCAGTACAAGAATTAGTTTTTTTTTGCATTAAAAATTTTAGTTCATTAAAATAACATGATTTTTTTTTTGTAAAGATTACATCAATTCTCGCATAAAATACTTAAATATTTTGAAGGTGGAATGATCAATGCATAGTATTTCTGAGCGCACAACTTCAAAACATTAAGAAGTATTAACAAGGTGCATTTTTTTTAATATTTTCTCTTAAGTTTGAATACAAATTAAGTTCTTCCGAAAGTTTTTTTTTTCTTTTTTTCTGAATTTGAAACATTCGTGGTTCCTTTAAAAAAAATCCTGTATTTTCACTGATTTCCTCTATTTTCATACATTTACGTTATGGTATTCATAGTGATCAACACTTTAAGAAATGGACTCTGAAAATTGACGATATTTTTTGTTTTTAATGAAATCGCTTCCAAAGAATAATCTTTAAACTGGTTTAAAAAAAACTAAAAAATACGCTTTTAGATGCACTTATAATACATCAACATGTAATATATACTTCAGCTTTTAGTGTTAACAGCATTAAACATATTACTTTTAATATTTGCAAAGAACGTGAATTGATCTTTCATTTAGAGTTACATACATGCATACAAACAAACCGACATGTGAAACTAATAAAAGCGTATTAAAAAAGCTTAGTTTTGAGACTAAGTTTTTTAATCGTTGTGGAAAATTACAAAAATCATTTTACTAACCCTCAGCACTCATAGTTGGTTTATATATGTAACTCTTAAATGTCTATCAGTTCACATCATGAAATAACAAACTATTAAGTCTAGACTCAAATTAAATTAAAAATAATAATAACAAAAATAAAAACATGATAAAAATTGATGGGGCAAGAGCCTTACCTCTTCCTGGACGAAAATCTTCTCTCTAATAGACGACTTACAAAAAAGACAACAAAAGGAGGTATGGATTTTAAAATATACTCACACACCCCTTTGTTGCCCATTTTGCGTGAATGCATTGCGATGAATTATGGACTGATAAACTAAATCTTCTTTAAAATGTCGGACAAGGGAAACTCGGCGGATGCGTCTTGTATCCAACGCGGCATATAGAATCCTTTCAGGAATAGAATGACTTCCAGGAGCGTGAAAAGATCATTTTTTTACAAGTCTTCTAACGGCACAAAATAATTGGGGGAACGCTATAAATCCAGCTTAAGTTTTCCAATCCTTGCAATCTCAAATTTTGAAGTAAAATGGCTTCACAACACTATCGGTTTCTCACTACATTCGAACGATATATGTTTTGGCAAGCGTCCAAGTTTCCAAGTTCCTGGCGCGGGGAAAAAATGATCAGTAATTCACGGAATATGTCTGTTCCTTTAAGGAAAAGATACGTTTTGAAGCGAAAACAGAAATTTTCTGTTAAAATCAGAAAAAAAACTTCCTGAAAATTCAGGTTTTTTTTAACAGTGTAGCCAATTTGTACGACCTCGTTTAAACTCGGTGACAGTGGTCGGAAGTAGCGCGCTACAAGTAGCGAAACTACTGTAGTAGCTACATTTTTTAGTAGTTTGTAGTGTAGCGCACTACTTTTTAAAAAAAGTAGTGTAGTGAGTAGCGCGGGATACAAAAATGTTGTAGTTTGTAGCGATTTCATAAAACTACTTTCTAATGGAGCAAAAAAAAAAAAAAAAAAAAGCAATTATTATTAAAATATATAGCAAATTATGGGTGTTCCGAATCACCCCGCTGATAGGGGTCAATCGGAACACTTGTTAAAATTTTTATTTTTTTCAATTTAATCTGTAATAGGTCTCACAAACATGAGTAATATTGATGGGGGAGAATAAGAACAGATAATTACTGTCAAATAAATGTATAATTTCAGTACCAGTAAACGTTTATAATTTGTGAAAATTCAAAATAATTTCGAACTTATGAAAAATGAAAAGTAATTTTAAGAAAAGCTTTTGAATTGAAATGCAAAGATTTAACATGAATGGAAGTCACTCATGTCGTCCACAAATATGTACTTGTCCTTAAAACTAGCAATTGTGACTTGGCTTAAGTTTTTTCATAACATCTCCTGGGATGAACTCTGCCTTTTCTTTAGTTTTTTGAAATTTCTGGGTTTCGGGGATTGTCCTGAAAGATTTTTTCGCTTATTCATCACTGTCTGTGTGCTGGACGTTTACTACATAAAGTCTATGTGCCTTTCTCCCTTTTATTTTAAGTAAAAAAAAGTCTCCTGGAGAAAAAGTCTTTTGAAATCTGTAACTTTTGTCATTCTAAGATCTAGTTGCTCACGAGAAGGGATAAACAGTAATAAATCCTTGTCCCTGTCTTGATTAGAAGAATTGGGGTTAGAATCTTGATTTTTCAAACAATTTCCTTCAAATAAGTTTGAATTGGAACAACAGAACTAAGTGTTCCGATTCACCCCGCAAATTTTTTTCCCATGGCATTTTTCAGAATTCTTCACTTTTATGACACAATTTATAAAAAATGTAAATTCTAATGTGGTATTCTGTTGTTCAGATACATGTATAATTGAAACATACCACTCTTAGGTTTAAAATATAAGAAGGTTTGTTCTTGCATATGAAGTTTTGCAGTCTATGAAAATGTGATGTTTTCTAGCATTCAACGTGCAGCCCTCTTTAGAAGCCAGTAGCGTTGCCAGATTGACAAAAGTATTTTTTTCCTACTTCCTATGATCTTACCTTTCTAAAAAAAAATTCATGGCGAAAAATACCCAATAGTATATTTATGAAGAATTTCTTTGTACGGTTGGGAAGTTTTGTTCCGATTGACCCCGCTGTTCCTATACACCCCATTTTACGGTATTGAAAAACATTGAAATAAAACTTGTGACTAAGGGCTCATAATTTCGGGGGTCATTCCCCCTCACCGTCTTTTAGAGGTTAATGTATTTTCATGAAAGTGGATGTGGTTTTCCGGTTGCTGTGTTTCATGGTAAGAATCGTTTTTTTTGTTACAGTGCCTAATTATCATACCCCATATCATATTCATATTTCTTTATTTTAACAGCTGTATATAAATAGTGTAGTAAATAAACACATGTAATATTTTGTTAACAAAAGTCTTTGACAACAATGGTTCTGGTTATGAGAGTTTCAAAGTATGTGTTCCTCTTTTTTTTTTGGTTTATAGCATGTGATGCTTATTCATTTTTATATTTCATACTGCAGTTTTGCGGGATACTAAGTTATTTTGGCTTTTAAATGTTGCTACATCCTTGTAGGTACTCATTTTTTTAATCAAAAAATTGTTGCACGTGATCTTTCAAATATATTTTGTTAAATTATTTTTTTAATTCGCATTGCAGAGAACAAGAATATTTTTTAAAAGCAAAGGTACACTGTCTTACACTCTATATTGATATTTATGCTCTATTTTCATGTCAGTGTCAAATGAAATAGTTAAAATAGTAAGTCATGGAAAATAGTTCGCAAAAGTCATGGAAAGTCAGGGAAAGTCATGGAATTGAAAAGTCCAGGTTGAGCAGATACCCTGTATATGTTAGACGGCATTGGTTTCTTTGGCGTCACCATTTTCATATTCCGCCAATATTTGCATTGAATATAGTGTATGGCTGAGGAAGGAAAATTTATGAATGAGCGATAACTGAGTGTTAGTGTTTTATAGCAACCGAGAATGTCATGTAAATGAATGCTTTAGCGCTCAATGCTCAATTGGATTATTGTTCCAATGTCCACCAAACATGGCAGCAATTTTAATAGAAGAGGATACAAATTTGATAGAAGATGACAATATCGAGCTGCCCTGGCCAGCGTATAATAAATACTTCAGTTATTGAAATGATTTTCGTGCAAACTTTGCCCTTTGAACAAAAAACTTTCTGTTTCTAAGTCATCCGCATACAATTTAAAACTGCATATTGAAGTAAGTTAAGCATTTTTAGTTATGTTTCACACTTCAGATAGCTTATTTATTAATATTTCATAATGAATACTAGTACCGTTTAGTATGTTTTTCATATTTCTTTAGTTTTGCTTCTTTAGTGACGGAGTATTGAAAAATATTAAAATAATAAAAATCAATTATTAAATATTTTTGACATCATTTGACACAATTGGAAAAACGTTTTCATTTCATTTTATCGGTGGCGTATTAATAGGGATGGTGTTCAGACCGAGACCCAACTCCCCAAGGGCTTAGCCAGGACTCACGTTAGGGGGGGGGGTGCAAGCAGTGGCACCCCAATAGGAGGTCACTGTGACCTCCCAAAAAGTTCTTATCCGATACAAATTGGCTGATGAAATTTGAAAACAGTGAGACAGTATTGCAAGGCTGAACTTCATTTTATTTTATTTTTTTTTCTTTAATTAATTAATTTATTCATTTTTGTGATGCCTCACGTCTCTTTTGGTAGACATAGATAAGAATGCATTTTTTTAATCATTCAGTAAAGTTCTGAGTTTCATTCAGTAAATTAAAAATTTTCTCCTCAAAAACAGGCAAGCTTACTTATAATATTTCACCCTAAAATTTTTATTCTTCGCATACTCAGATTAAAAAAGTTGTTTTCATGCTAAAAGACAAATTTGGGTTTGGTACAAGGATCCGTGTTAGGTAAAGAATGAAGCTGATTTTCTGATGCGGCGCCAAGGACTTAAAACTTATTGGTGGGAGAGGAGGCGAAGGGGGGGGGGAGACTCTCAATGACCGAATGAAATTCCAAATTTCACCGAGTAATAAAATACGAACTTATTTGTCTGCATCAGCATGTTACAATGCAAAGCAGGAAAGGGGACAAAATCGTTTGTCAAAAAAATAAATAAAATGGGAGGTCACAGTGACCTCCCATTGACTCTGATCTAGGGGGTGCAGCTGCACCACCCTATCTACGCCCTTGCCAACCCCCTTGAAACTCAAAATTAAATTCCTACAATGAAAATTCAATTTTTTTTCTCATATGTTTTTGAAAAGTAGCGAAGTAGCGACTACTTTTCAAAAGTAGTGTAGCGCGCTATATTTAAAAAAAAGTAGTTGTAGCTGTAGTTAACTACATTTATAAGAAAGTAGTTGTAGTTCGCTACAAAAAATATGTAGTTTTTCCAACCACTGCTCGGTGAGCTGTTGATAATGGCTTCTTCGTCTTCTTAAAAGGTATTCCTGGCTAACATGAACGCAATTCGTCCTATTTCACGGGAAAATAATACACACGAGCTTCACAACACGCTTTTAAAACAAGCCTTATTTGCACGTTCTGAGTGACGCCAGCTGCGCCACACTTATGCGCGGAACACGAAATTTCAATCGATGTCATCTTTCAGTTGTATAAACAAACCTACCAAATTTCGTTTCTCTAACACAAGTGTTTCTTGGTGTTGGGATTTTTTTTTTTCCGCCAGTGTATAAACGTGTTTGGCAATTTCCCTAGAAGCGCACTTCGTTTTGTAAAGGTTGTAAAATGGTTATTAACGTTGTAACAACCGCTTAAAAACGTTTATAAAACGTTTAAAGGTTATCTGTGCTACCTGGGTTTACATTGCATTTAGTTTTTCTATCACCAATTTCATGCGTAATTAATATAATTTTATTTTAAAGTAAATAATGATGACTAGTTTTACAAAAATGCACAGTTATTTGTGAAAAATTATTTGTATTTTATATTTTTCTTTATTGAATGAGTGAATAAAATGTCATTGCTTGCATTGGGCGAGGTTTAAAATGTTACCAACCCCTTTTAAAAACAATGGTAACACTAAAAAATGTAAAAAATAGTTTTTGGGTCATAAATGATAATTATTTCTCTAATTATAGTTTAAAATGTAAACTGTGAAAAAAAAAAAAAACAGCTTGTGCCCTTTAAAGGGTTAAATGTTATTCTATCACTAAAAAGTTTTGGGATCACACAGTGCATATTCCGAAAACAAAGGGGATAAGTTTACTGTTTTTCTTACTAAATCACTTATAGTATGTAATGAACACACAGAAATGACTACTTCGATGAGAAGTTTGCGATGTGGGAAAGTAATTTTCTCCAGTTTAAATAAATCATCCGAGAGTCGCCCCAGATCAAGCGATCAATAGGCGGAGGGCCTGATACCCTTAATGGAAAGTCCCACCTTCCAGATGAGCGATGACAGGTATTAACTGAATCATTTGGTGGAATCCCGATTGGTTTGCCGCCTGTCTCCCGGAGCGAAGAAAAATATTACCGCCACAAATCAGCTGGAAGACACTAAATGTTTCGAGTTTCAGGCCGCATAGTGTACGGATTGGGGCGCTCTCGTGGTATTTCGGCTGTTCTCTCCATTCCTGACGTATGGGGAACTTCTTGTTTTAAAGAGTCATATGTAGATTTTCCTTATAGCTTCATATATATATATATACACTGCAAAAACAAACTGTTGTTTTTACAGTACAATGCTGAAATCAGAGGTTCCAGTTTAAAACTGTAAAAGCACCAGTAATAAACTAAAACTAGCTATTTTACAGGTTATTTCTATAAAACTAGCTATTTTACAGGTTATTTCTCTAAAACTAGCAATTTTACAGGTTATTTCTATAAAACTAGCAATTTTACAGGTTATTTCTATAAAATTAGCTATTTTACAGGTTATTTCTATAAAACTAGCTATTTTACAGGTTATTTCTATAAAACTAGCAATTCTACAGTTTATTACTGAAAAATTGGTAATTTTACAGTTAATTACCATAAAATTGACCGTATTATACTGTAAAAACAGCATTTATTTTTTAGTGTACAAACTAATAAGGGCTGAAAATTAAAAATTTGTTGACCTAGTGAAAATACTTGACTCGTAGTGGTGGTTAGGCTTTTTTCCTACTTTCTTTTCTGAATTTATATTTTTTAATGAATTTTACCTATTTCGTGCCGGACACACTTTTGTACGTAAGCTTTAAAGCTCTTGATTATAGAAATATATCCCCGAGTCTACCGTTGCAATTTTTTAAAAAATATATAGATACTAATGATATTTAGTAAGATAGCAATGATTTTTTTTTACTTAACTGTTAGTTCCAAAAAGAAACAAATAGTATGATTTTCCGAAGAAAATCAGACATTTCGTAACTCACGTGACAGCCCTATACTTGGCGCAAAAATAATATTTAAAAACTGTAAAAAAATATTCTTTTCTCAGAAACTGTGTACATACGTATATTATTTCTTAGGAAAACAATTTTACTTATTAGTCTTGAAATTAAATAAAGATTAGTTACGTATTGGACAAAGCGTCTGCGTTTACATAGAATGCCGGTAGAATTTTATTGCATCGAACGAAATGTAAATGTAATTAATGTATATAACATAATTTATGCAAGGGAGAAATTCCATCTTTACGGTATTAACTGAGTTTAAACAGAAATATTCCTTGGTTTTCTGTTCTAATTTACGAGTTACACCGAAATACAAGTAATCCTAAATTAAGCAGGAATTCCAAGCTACTGTATTCCGTAAACAAAGGATTACAAGTTCTGTTTGTTTCTTCAACTAAGATATATCTTAAAGCTGTCTATATTTGAACAATCCAAGTTTGAATAATCATTATTCTTGATGAGCCCAAAACAAAGGCAAATCAGTCCAAAGATGTCGTATTCTGTAGTGAGTATATGTTTGCAATTCTGTCTTAGCCCCGGCATAGGACGGTAATTGCCAACTTATTATTAGAATATTTTAAAACAAAATTTTGGAAAATGCTGCTTTGTATGAGGGGCATTTCACGGTATTTGTGACATAAGGGTGTCAGTAACAAAATTTATTTAAAGTTTAAAAGTTTTATATGTATTGGAAAAGTACATTCTAAAGTATATGAATATCATATTGTTTTCATAGTTCACTTTATATTATGTTTGTAACTGCACTCGGAACATTGAAAATGCAATTTTCACTGTTACGGACTCTACATTAAAATTTTCCTTAAATCTGACTTAAACCAATTTTTAAGCCAAAACTGGTACTTGAGACAAATAAAGTAAAGGCTCACCTTTAATATAGCTAACAATTTTAATCAAAAAGTGCGTTCTATAAAAAATTATGGATTGCGAAAATGATGACCGTAGAGTCCGTAACAATAATTGGAATAAAAGTTTAGTTTTTAAAGAAAAATTCAATGTAGAGTCCGTAACGGTTAAAATTGCATTTTCAATGTTCCGAGTGCAATTACAAACATAATATAAAGTGAACTATGAAAACAATATGATTTTCATATACTTTAGAATGTACTTTTTCAATATATATAAAAATTTTAAACTTTTAACACTAGAACCGCGGAAATTTCGATATACCTAGAACCGCGGAAGGGGTCATTTTGACCCCAGCTAGTAATTCAATGAAATAAGCGCAAACGCTTAGTTCAGCTAACTGAAATATTTTTTAAAAGAGTAATAACTAATATTTCTTAGAATTCTCGTTAAATTATTTGTATAAAACAACAGTTATCAACGGTTTTTTATTACAATATCGTATTTTAAAAATTTTTATTACTTTGAGTATAAAAATGTATATCCAACAAAATATACATACATTTGCTATTTTAAATGGGAAACTAGAGTAAGTAGTTCAATATGTTAAGCTATATTTAAAAACAGTAATAATAAGTTTTCTCAGTTAGTTATAGTTTAAAAAATAATCGACAGTTTACAGAATGAGTTGTGAATAAAACGTAAAAGTATGCTTTGTATACTTTGCACAAATATGAACTTGGTACTTTGAACATATATTTACAGTTTTATTTTTACAATTTGACTTTGGAATCTATATTGTTTGCATTTAATTTGCGGTTGTCTTTCGTTTCTATTTGTTGCGTCACACACTAGCGTAAGCTACCTATATTTATTAATTTATTTATTTTTAATGAGAAAGAACAAAATTTTCTCATGATTTTCCAATAAAGTCTTGAAGTGGTGCCTACTAGCAAATTTTTCTGTTATAGTTTTACATAAAACCAAATAACAGATTGCCATCAAGGTGCAAAATATTACGTAAAAGCTGCTCCTATTTTATGTAAAACCGTAAAAAGCTCATTATTCCATGAACTTAGTTTCTTAGCAATGCATTCTGGAAAAAATATGATCTGCATTCCTTTGGCCCCAAACTATGAAGTTGGAGGTTTTTTGCAAGAAATATTTTAGGTATGTCAAAATTGATATGAAAATATTTATTTCTTCCAATGTTACTTAGTAGTACTCCAAATCAGTGATTTACGGTACGTCTTTTCGCTTTACTTCGATGATATTTAGCAGCCGATATGTTTCATCTTCCGTGCATTTCCTTATGCACTTCAATGTCAATTTCTTTATAACAAGAATAAAAACACGTAACTGACTGTTGCGGATAATACTGCGTTTAGTATTGGGTGTTGCCCCCTTCTTCCTTCAAAAATGGTATCTTTTGTTCCAATGTAAAATAAGTTCAAAACCCTCCCCTCTTTATCAAATTATTATTTTCTCACTTTAAATGTTATTGTTGATTTAACTTTAAAATTTCTATCCGAACGTGTATTTTTTTCCTAATCATTTTTTTAAAAGCTCAATATGTTTTCATAATTTCTGCGATGAGAAAGAACAGCGTTTACAAGGGCATCACCAGTAATCTTTACTTTCAACTTCTCAAAAATAAAACAGTTTCATCATTACCATGACCTTCTAAATACTTCATAGATAATTGTTTTGAATATTTTACAGCTTCCTGGACACTCTGATTATAGGAGTATTTCTTATATACAGAATAAAATATTTCCCTTGTAATTTTTTTATCGCGTTCAAACGTAGCCTGAGTTTCAAACCAATCATAATGCTCAAAACCAACCGATTAAAATGCTTAGGTTTCAGTCCAAGGGAATTGCCTAGGGACCCCCCCCCCCCCCGCCCAACCATTTCTAATTTTTCAATTCGGGGGGGGGGGGGAATTGGGTGCGTGATGAATACAAATTTTATCTGAAAACAACACCGAATTATATGTAAAAACATAAATTCTTCAAATTTGGAGGGGAGGGGCCATTGCCCCCCCCCAACCCCTCTCCTGCTAAATCACTGCCTATGTATTCAATTTCAGAAATTCTTAAGTGAGGAAGAAATATGTTACAGTTGCTGACCAGAAAATGTACGTTTGTAGTCATTAGTGCTTCAATATTTCTCGAGGGTCATATTGACCCTCACCGCGGTTCTAGGTATAAGTGCTAATAACTAAAAAAATAACAATGCCAAAAATTTTTAAATCTGGGAACACACTCTTCCCCTCAAATAATTAAAAGTCATAAAAGGAATTGTTTCTTCGATTCATACTTTTCGCTTGGTGGTAAATTGAACTTCGCTTTGGGTCAAATTGACCCCTTCCGCGGTTCTAGTGTTAAAAAGTTTTGTTACGCACACCTCTATGTCACAAATACCGTGAAATGCCCCATAAAGTATTTATTTATTCTCTAATTTTTTAAAAACTTGATTGTTATTTTTGTACGGTACCGGTTTTTGACAATGAACACTCTAACATAGTTTATATTTAAAAAAAAACTTTTACCTTGTTGCATAAAAATCTGAAATATTTATATTTCGTCATCTTTTGCGTCTCATAGCAAATATTTTTGAAACATTTTCCTCGTAAACCATTGCATCCCAGATTAAATTAATTCCTAAAATTATCCGTTAAATAAAACACACAAGTGAAAGTAATTATTCCACAGACACTTTACAACGACGCATGCTAGAAAATGCGAAATTATGAGTGCTTCAATTCCAAAACTGCATTTTGAAACTAAAACCCAATTTGAGAGGTTTTATACGCCTTTGTGAAAAGTTCAAGAAGTACTTCAGATAGAATACTTCGACAACTATCTCCTTCATGATATGATATACTTGTTGAACTTTCCGTAGGATTATGTACCTAAAGTTATGTAAGTCTAATTTTAAGACTAGTTTAAGTTTACGCCGGAACTTTAAAATCATTCTAAGCATATATTAAAGGGGAAATTTCAAGGATTTCATGTGTGTGAATGGGCAAAATCCTTGAAATCCTTAAAGTTTCTGCGTTAGATCTGTTGAGAATGTTTTCAGTGTACTTTTACATGATATATTTGAGAAATTTGTGCCTCACAGAGAATAAAATACATCTTATGATGCTTATGAAGTTTGGACTTGCGGAGTAATTAAAATATTATTTCTAAGCTTTACGACATCTAATACCTTTGAGGATTGAAAAGCTTGGTACGTGCAAGTACTTATTGACAGCAAGGAGTCTTTGCTGTATTTTTTTTTTTTTAATTATCGATATAAATTAAACCAGGAAAGTCCCAGTAACAAAACATCTGCTGAAAAGCTTTAAAAATCTGCAGAAATATTAAAGCATATTTGGAACATGCTTCAAAACACCTGCGAAATTTTTAGAGAAAACGTTGTGAAAAAAATGTGGACTTTCAGCAAATTATATTGAAGACAAAATGCAGATTTTTTTTTTTTTTTTTTTTTTTTTTTGTCTCCTAGAAATCTGCAGCAATCTTTTTTTAAAAAAAATGTATTTTCACAGTTTCTGCAGAAAAAAATGCCAGTTTCAGCACATTAAAGTGAAGGCAAAATGCAAATTTTTTTTTTTTTTTTTTTTGTCTCCTATACGAAATCTGCAGCAATCTTTTTCAGAAAATTGTACATTTTCACACATGTTTCCTGCCAGAAAAAAAAATGTATTTTCAGCATGATTATATTGAAGACAAATATGCAGATTTTTTTTTTTTTTTTTTTTGTCTCCTAGAAATCTGCAGAAATCTTTTTAAAAAAATTTTTATTTTCACATTTTCTAAACAGATTAATTTTTACTGTGGGTGTATGTTTTTTAATGCATGTGTGCTATGGCGATATATATGCTCGTTGGCGATAAAAATAGGTCGTGAAGTGGCGGAATGTTGGAATACTTAGGTAATTCCGGTCAGGTTCCTGAGGTACCTTGAAGCATTATCCCCAAAATTTGAGTCCAGTCCTTTTTCTGTTTCAAATTTTAAGAGAAATATCATAAAATTTGGAAATATCTCATCATTGGAAATGTCGCAACCGTTTTCGATTTTTGCAGAATATGAACGTATCTCTCAAAAAAATACTCAAGATAACTTATTTCCGAAATAATCAAAACAGTTAAAACTAGTGTTAATGATGTCCTCAATAAGTATCTTAATTCTAAATAGAAGTTTCCGTCCAGAATTGAACCGTTTATTTCAAAACCAGTCAACAGACATTTATTTTCAAAAATGAGTTATTAGTGCCATGTGATCCTTTAGGGGGTAAATACACATTTTAGTACAGACAAAGAAAAAAACGGTACTTATTATAGTATGAAGAGAACAAGCAAAATTTTGGCTTTAGTGCAAAAACCCATCAAACGGCGTCTGTTATCTGGTTTTTGCACTAAAATAGATTTTTTGCAAAAAGAAAAAGTTCCTTATCAGCTGGCGGAGTGCCCAGAAGAATGCTTCAAGGTAAAGGACGGATATTGTCTCCAATTCTTATTGTTAGTGCCGGTTTTATATTGGTATCTTTTAACTAATTAGAATAATGGTCAGAAAGTTCCGATGAAGAGCCTGCAGAAAAAAGGAGGCGAGGGAGTTACAAATGAGGCAAAGTACAGGCGGAACGTTAATCGTACGGCCGAGTAAAAGGTGAGAGTTATGTCTCATTTACTGGCAAGCAAGTACCTGCCCTTGAATAACCAACTTTTATAACATGTAATTGCAAAATGAAATGCTATTTAAACATAAATGAACATGTAATAAAAGAAACATGGGGTTTATTTCCACAAGCTTGAAAACAAAAAATCCACATAGAAAGCATACATTCAAACCCTAATAGAAATTAGTGAAGTTATGCGTAAGAACAAAAATCAATGCTGACGGGGGGAGAAAACAACACGTGTGGAAAATTCCGAAAG
>JAXGGA010019995.1:0-19010 GCA_038373865.1 Uloborus plumipes
TGAAAGGCCTCGGCCGCGACCACCGTCAATGACGTCACGAACGCACGTGCTCGAGTGGCCCGCGAGATTCTCCGTCGGTGAAAAACCCGCACGGGTGGCAAAGGAGGGGGTGGAGGTTTTTAAAAATTTTTACCCAAGTTTTAAAGGAGGGAAAAGTGCACCCACGCTTGGGAAACGTTGGAGATACTTGAGAGTTCCGTATTCCAGGGACTGTGTAGGGGAAGTGGTGTAACTATAATGGCAGCACTTGTGGGAATTGGGGAAAGTGGCGGGCCATCATTTCCACTTTCAGCAAAACTCTTAAACGTACCGATTTCAACACGATGAAGCACCTATTTTTTTTTTTAATTTTTAATTTCATCAGTTCGCACGGGCATTTGTTCTGCAAGAGAGTACTTAACAAAAATTTGTCGAACAGCATGCCCGAGTGCATGCTGCATCAAAATACTTCATTAACAGTTAAATTAATTAAGTTGATACAAATTAATGTATTAATTTCAAATTGCACATTTGTATTTGCCAACATGTTCTTGTTTGAAGGGCTCGTTCAACGATGGTTATTAATTCCGACCCACCATACATTGAATAAATCATCAGTTTCCTACAGCGTACGGTATTTTATATTGTATGTTGTATAACTGAAACAACCATTAATATTTGAAAAAAAAATTGATAATTATGTACCTTTACTTGTATTTCTATTTTCATTTTTCCTCTTTTGATTAATAAATTTCAGTTGAACTTTTTACGTTTATTTTAAAAAATCATAATATTCATAACATTCACGAAATACAAGTTTGTTGCTTATATTATGAAAACTGTTGCATTCGCGATAGAGAGTTTTTTTAGGATGACGTCCACAAATTTCAAATAAAACTTTTGATTAAGAAATAGTAAATAAATAATAATATAATGGTAGTCTTAATAAATAGTATTTCAAAAAGATTGGTATCAATAACCATTTCGTTATGTTGAACTGCAGTAATTCTCATTAATTTACGCCAATATACACTCAGGCACATTGAAAATAGCGACCCAAGAAGAAAGCATCGGATTGAAATGAAATTTAACACACATAATGATACAGATGAGAGAATCACTTTATCTCAAAATCAAGACAATTGAAAGAATACTGGGTGTGCAAGGACACAAATACAGAGCAACTTCAATAGAGCGTTGGACCACCTTTAGCGGCAATACATGCCGCCACACGGTCTGGCATTGAGTTGATTAGACGCCTGATGTTGTCCTGAGGTAGATGGGCCCGCAAATTTGTAACTGCCAACTCCAAATCACGCACAGAGTGACACGATGGCATCTGACGTTTTAGCTGATCCCACACATGCTCTATGGGGATAAGTCGGGGGAGCGGGCTGGCCATGGAAGAGTCTGAAAATGACGTAGGAAGTCTTGAGCAACTCTTGTTGTATGCGGACGAGCATTATCTTGCTGGAAAATTTCCCCTGGGAGACCAGTTAGGAAAGGTCTACATGGGGTCGAAGAATATCATCAACGTAACGATGGTCGGTTAAGTTTCCACGCATCACAATTAGATATGACCGGCTATCATAGGATATGGTCCCCCAGACCATTACACCAGCTGTGCGGGTTTCGACATTGGAGTGCCAAGTTTCGACATTGTACAGATTCCCTGTATTTGTGTCGTAGCTCACCCTGTATTAGTTTAATTGTCTTGATTTTGAGATCAAGTGAGTCTCTCATCTGTATCGTTATGTGTATTAAATTTCATTTTAGTCCGACGATTTCTTCTTGGGTCACTATTTTCAATGTGCCTGAGTGTATATGAAGTAGAGGGAAGGGGGTATGCACATATCAAAACGGTGTACAGTATGAAAATCTAAACAAAATTGTTTGCTATTTGAGTACAATGAGTTTTAAAAGTACGACCATACAATTAAGCCAATTTCAGCCATTATATTGGTACACTGGGTGGCCAAAAGTATCCGGACACTTTCAAAAATTCACATTTTTACATATAGCTCGAGAAATAAGTGATCAATTGTTCTTTAACTTTAGTCATACAAAATATAGGCTTCACCGAACATTTCCATGTTGAAATTAAATTACATTTGCATTTAGGGGACGACAAGAAGGGGGTCGGAAGAAAAACCGCTTTTTGACCATAACTCTTCGATAATAGCTCGGAATAAGCTATAAATTTCAGTAATTAATTAGCATACTATGTGTAATTACTGTATAAATTTTTATGAACGTATCACTCTTACTTCCGAAGATATGAAATATTTTTTAAAAAACGGCAATTTTATTTGAAGGGTTTTTGCTCATAACACGCAGAGTTTTTCATCAAACCTTATCAAAACTTCAGGAAAGATGACAAAATACAAGAGAAAGAACATACTAAAACGGTTTAAAAAAATATTAAAAATCCGATGAGATATGAATGTTAACAGGAAATAATTTTTCACGGCGCATGCGCGAACGACAGAAATTTATA
This sequence comes from Uloborus plumipes, assembly GCA_038373865.1. Classification (NCBI taxonomy): domain Eukaryota; kingdom Metazoa; phylum Arthropoda; class Arachnida; order Araneae; family Uloboridae; genus Uloborus; species Uloborus plumipes. The sequence continues at coordinate 2,477 of JAXGGA010019995.1, forward strand.
ACTACAAAAATATTGTAGCCTGGTTTATACTGCATCTTATTAAAAAAGTTTCAGTTGAATATCGTAAAAATTGAAAAAGATATCAGCTATCTAGTGAGCTGTAATTTATTCATTCGCAGACAATACATAAATGGCGAGGGATTGTCCACAAATAGTGTGGTGACAATCGAGCATTTTTTTTCAATGTTAACTTGTATACAGTTTGAAAATTTATATTCGGCATAGAAGTCACATTTCGCCTATTCGGCCAAAAAGACCTTATACGTAGGTGGCCAAAAGTATCCGGACACCTCATGAAACGTTGGTTTTGAACGATGACGCAGTAACCTTTAATTTAAAAATAGCTCTTTGTAGACAGACCCTCACTATTTTTGTATTGTCTGCGAATGAATGAAATACAGCTCACTAGATCGCTGATATATTTTTCAATTTTCATGATATTCAACTGAAACTTTTTTAATAAGATGCAGTGTAAACCAGGCTACAATATTTTTGTAGTTATAAATTTCTGTCGTTCGCGCATGCGCCATGAGAAATTATTTCTTTTTAGCGTTCATATCTCATCGGATTTTTAATATTTTTTTTAACCGTTTTAGTATGTTCTTTCTCTTGTATTTTGTCATCTTTCCTGAAGTTTTGATAAGGTTTGATGAAAAACTCTGCGTGTTATGAGCAAAAACCCTTTAAATAAAATTGCCGTTTTTTAAAAAACGTTTCATATCTTCAAAAGTAAGAGTTGTACGTTCATAAAAATTTATACAGTAATTATACATAGTATGCTAATTAATTACTGAAATTTATAGCTTATTCCGAGCTATTATCGAAGAGTTATGATCAAAAAGCGGTTTTTTTCCGACCCCCCTACTTGTCGTCCCCCAAATGCAAGGGTAATTTAATTTCAACTTGGAAATGTTCGGTGAAGCCTATATTTTGTATGACTAAAGTTAAAGAACAATTGATCACTTATTTCTCGAGCTATATGTAAAGAATTGAATTTTTAAAAGTGTCCGGATACTTTTGGCCACCTAGTGTATTATTTATCAAAAGAAGCATATTCATTAGGTATATCGATCTTACTAAGATCTCAAGTATGATTTTGAAAACTTTATTTGCGAAGTTATGCAAATAAAATAGTTGAATATGGAAAACAAAAAAAAGTTAATTTTACTGTAAAAGTATAATTTTTCATGTATTACGTGCTGTATAGTTTTATGTTTGTGTTATTGAACAGTTCCGCAGAGAAATAAAGCAGCACCATCACGACACATTTTTCAAACAAATAGGAGCAGGGCTTTTCTCTTTGACAAGGAGTTCTTATTTCTTTTTAAAACTATGGATTTACTCCAAAAAGCTATTTAAAATCGTACTTTTTAGCCTACTTTCCCGTTAAAAATAAAAGAGACGAAAAAAGTAATAAAAGTGGCTTAATGCATCTAAAAAATATCGCCAAGTCCAAAAAATATCGCCAAGTCCAAAACAAAGTCAAAAAGAAACAAAAAAAGAAAAATGAAATAAATATCGAAAAATTAAAAATTTGAAAGTAGGGTATTGAGATGGGGAATTTGTGTGTCGGTCGGTCGGTCTGTCGGTCTGTCTGTCCCCCCGTAATAACTTTTGAATGAACGTTCCGATTTGAACGAAACTTTTTTTGTTGGAAAGATCTCGGCGAATGCAGCTCATTCCCATATTTGATTTTTCGATTTGAACAATTTTTGGTTCAACTTTGAGCCGTTCAAACAACCTGTCCCGCGATATTAACTTTTTAGTTAACAGTCCGATTTGAACAAACTTTTTTTTGTTCGAAAGATCTTTTCAAGGATACTTCATTCCCGTATCTACATTTTCGATTTGAACAATTTTTCGTTCAACATTGAACCGTTCAAACAAGCTGTCACCCCTAATAACTTTTGAGTGAACAGTACGATTTAAACTATTTTTTTTTTGTTCGAAGCATCTCGGCAAGGATACTTTATTACCGTATTTAAATTTTAAATTTGAACATTTTTGGTTCAACATTGAACCGTTCAAGCAACCTTTCCCCACCTAATAACTTTTAAGTGAACCGTCCGAATTGAATAAACTTTTTTTGTTCGAAAGATCTCGGAGAGACTCATTCCCATATTTCACTTTTCAATTTGAACCATTTTTCGTTCAATGATGAACCGTTCAGAAAAAATTTTAACATGAGCGCCTACTGGGAAATTTAAATTGAATGTTGATTCTGAACTTAAAGGCGGATTTCCTTCAAACTAACTTTGTAAGAAAACGGTTTTGATAAAAAATGTATGTAAAGTACTTTTCTGAAAAATCTTCTGTGAGGACTCTGATTCCGACTCCGACTCCGCAAACATGGCGGAAATGCAGGCTCAGAAAAAAATGACTGACTGGGCAGACGATTTTTTGTTTATTTATTCATTTTTTTTGTTTAATTTATTATTATTATTATTTATTTATTTATTTTTTTGGCAGACGATTTTTTTTGTTTACAAAAATTTTTCATTCACGAGAGCATTTTATTCTTTATTTATATTTAACAACTGGCAACGGATTAAAAATAAAATTCGAGACATTTTATTAACGAACGAGGTTTTTTTTCTTTCTTTGATAAAATGTGTTTTGATGTTCTTTGTACTTTTATTTTATTTATTAATTTTTTTTCTTTTGAAAACGATTGTGAAATTTTTCTACGGAAGAACTATAACAGTTACATTCTTTAAAAGGTGCGACAAAACTTTATTTACTCGCTTATTTACTTTTTACGTGTCCATTTCATCTGATGAGAGGGGTATATTTTGCTTTTAGAAATCAGCTTTAAGTGCTATAAAGGTATGTTTGACATAATTTTCAGTTTCAGATATTCAAGAGAATATTGATCAGATGCTAGAATGCCGATGTCGATGTACGGGAAAGTAGGCTCGTTTAGTTCTTGACAGAACTTCTTGTCATTTTATGTTATTTTCAAAAAGAAAGGAAAGATCATTTTTTGAAATTAAATTTTATAAAATTGATGGTAAGCACTAGTAAATAAGCAATACGCAAAACACTACAATCGTGGAAATTATTTAACCAGTTAAAGTTGACATACATTAAACTCGATATATTTTCGTGGTCCCTAGGGGTGTCGAGATAACGAGGTTCCTCTGTACTTTTATTAACCAATGCCAATACACCAATTAATTACATAGCACAAATATAAGTTAACGTTCTCATTTCTTCCTCATTCCTTCTCCAGTCTTTTTATTTATACATTTAACTTCTTATCTCCAATGCACCCTAAATTATTTCTAACTTCTGGCTTCATCGTCCCGATTGTTATTTTTCTCTTTTAATCCTAACTTTGGTCGGACACAGAAAACGTCTTAATTACTTCTATATCGATCTCCCGCGAATCCCCAGGCGAAGTAAGTTTTAATAGCAAACCAACTTCTTTTTTTATCTTATATACAGTTTTTTTTTTCCTCTACAAGAGCTTGCGCGTTGCTCTAGAACACAAAAGCCTGGCATTTCTCCTACTCCTAACCCCTCAAGCTTTCATCGGGTAAAAGGGGGTGGCAAGGACTTTTCCCTAAATGAGAGTCCGGGCAGCCATTTACAGCGCTTTAAGTAATTGAATGCTGAAGGATATAAAAAAAAAGTCCTTTTCAATATCGTCAGAGAACTTATCGTCGATAGCGATCAGAATCATGCCCGCTGTAGATATGCTGTCCCTGAAACAGCAAGAGGAAAAAAATTGTGGATTTTTGGAATGTTTCGTGTTTTTTTAACTCTTGCAATTTGTTCTTTGTTTTTCGGGAACAACAAGAGTAAATATAGAAACTTGTATATTGAAAAAATAGTCGCCAAGAGAAAATGTCGTGTTGAAACGCGTAAAGCCTTTTTTTATTAACTACATTTAAAACCGTTATAAATTCTCTAGCATAAAGTTTGAATTATTTTAATGAATTTGTTTTAATGAGTGTGTCATTTTAGAGGATTGGTTTGAATTCAGTTGTTTTAAATGTATCAAAAAACAGCTTCAGAAATTGTCTTCCAAAAAGCAATAAATAGTTAAACGAAAAATGACGAATAACTATTACATAAAAAGAAGAAGAGTGTTGTAGCTGATGCCAATTTATAACGAACATAATCACACAAAAGAATAAAAAATCTATTATTTAAACTCGTCATCCCTCAAAGCATTGAAATTTTCACGTTGCATTTGCAATCAACATTATTTTAATTCTATTACTGATTTTATTTCAATTTAGACTTTTAAAATATTTCAAATAACAAGCTATTTTTACTTTTCCCTGAATACAAAATAAGCAGAAGAAGCATTAGAGTCTTAAAAATTGGTATATTTTTCCAATTTATGTGGTCTTAGTTTTGGAAAATGTCTCTGTGTGTAGGTATCTGAGCAATTTTTCATGACCTGTGTAGTAATACAGAGAGACTAACGAATTTAAGTGCACAAAGGAATCTCCACTCGAATTGGTGCTCATTAGTTTTTGGAGCCAATCGTTATTAGGTGGTGCCTCAATCAGATAATTTATTCATTTAACCCATTAATGCCTAGCGTCCCTTTTTAGGGACGGTCCAAAAAGTGTGTCTGAATTTTCCAAAAATGAACATTTCAACCAAATAATTGTGTTCAATTATTACTTTGGTATTGCTTCAATTCTGTATTAACAGATTGCAGCACATAACCGCTGTAAAGTGTGCTCTGTAGCCATTTGATTATGATCTTTATCAAAAATTACATCGTTCACAATCTCAAGAACAAAAAGCTAAGTTTTTAAAGTTATTAACAAGTAAATCTATCTGTGTTTGATATATGTGCTACTTTGATCGATGTTTTAGTTTACCTTTTTTTGCAATTTTGTAAATTTTAATTTTTTTTAGGATTTTATAGCAATTTAAGAACGTCCCTAAAAAGGGACGCTAGGCACCAAAGGCTGCATTGTTTAACCGTTGCTGATTTCTTGCTTAGAATCTATAATTTATATCAAAAGAAGTTAGTAAATGTTTTTAGACTGAAAAACTGATAATAATTGTCATTTTTAAAACTTATTTTATTTTCAAAATCTAATTAAATTAAATTAATATATATAAATTTAATTATACAATGTTCTTAAATATTTTCTCTCTTTTTTTTTTTAATTACAAAAAATACTCAAGGGAAATTTTGAAAGAAAGCTATTTCAAAAATGTAATTCTTTAAAACACTAATTATTCGTTGTATTTTATTACTTTTCCATTATGCATTTAGGTGTTTATTATTGTTTAGTCTGACTGTTGAAGAAGCCCTAAGCTGTTTCAGAAGCTTAGCATTTCACCTTGATGAAGAATTCAAGGATTGCATATGTGTCTGTTGCTTGGGAAAAGGGGGGGGGGTTGCAGATTTAATTTCAGAATTCCCTGAGCATGCCAATTTTGATCTCTACTGTGAGAATTTATTTACTTCTCTTGCGCTCCTACGTGATTATTTGTCTCAGCAAGGTTTTGTGCAAGAATCGGATTAAAAAATGCTCATGAACTATAGTTACGTTGTTCAAAAAAGAAAAGAGAGGAAGTTTTGAATAAATGTCGATGACAGGTAAAATAATATTACGTTGGTTCGGTGGAATAATAGCAATGTCACACACATAGCTATTGCATTGAATCTTCATGGAGTTTATCATTTTGTAAAGGCTAAGCGATTGTCCAATAGCGAAAAGAAAGTAATTGAAATTGATGAACCAAATATATAGGGTTGCTCAATACAAACGTTGCAAAGTAAAAAAGGTCACATGCATCAAATATCGTGAACTACCGGTTTTTGATCCATTCTAAAAAATGGTGGTAGCCGCTCTTCATTTTTATTTCAAAAGCTGCTGTACAACATGCATTGAGCTCAAGAGAGTTGAGTTAGGTATTATGGGGCTAGTTGTTATATTTCTTTAAATAAGACTCAGGTAAGATGTGCCCATTGAAGTAAAAGAGCTTATTCGAATGCAGCAAATGCAATACGTATAGGACAAATGTTTTGCTGACTTTCATACTCGACAACACCAATATTTCCTTGTACTCTGAATCTACTTCCCAGTTTATGTTAATTGCTGCTTTTATTTCTTCTTATAAGTTGTCATTTTCAATATTACATCGTAGGCAGAAAAAAAATTTTGGTAAAAAAGTATGTACCCTCTGGTGCCTAGCGTCCCTTTTTAGGGACGATTTTTCTTTCTTAAATAAAAAATTTATTTTTTACATGATAATTTTTTAACTATTTTTCCTGTCCATTAAACACTATTTGTAACCAGTATACAAAGTATCGTTGAAAAAAAAAATGTCAGGCATTAATGGGTTAAAGTGAGAAGCACATGCTCAAATTGGAAGAGGGAGGGGGGGTGCTCATAATTTTAGGAGCGACTGCGCCCACTAATGGACTGCAAAATGTAGGCTATGATAACATTTGTGCATGCTGTGCTTGTATTTAAGTTTCAGAGAAGTTTTTCCAATTTTTATTCTTACTTGTACTAATTCTGCTCAATATTTTTAAATTCTTTTTTTCAATTTGAGGCTATTAATAATTACGGTATTTCAGAAATCGACACGACAGCTCATGCAACTGACAGCAGGTGAGATTCTACTAGATTGTACAATTGACCTAGAGGTAACATCCGTCCCAGTCGAGTTTAAAGTTGACAGGGACAGATTGAGTAATTTGAGAAATTAAACGGAAATCAGAGCAGCTCACAGTAACATTTGTAAAAAATTAGAAAAGATATTTAAGAATGTGTAACTACCTCAACATGCAGTATACTCGCTCTACAACGCTATTTGACTTGCGTGAAATGGATGTAACGCAAGTTGTTACAAGTAACGTAGAGTTTAAAATTGACACGGACAGATTGAGTAATTTATGAAATTAAACGGAAATCATAGCAGCTCACAGTAGCATTTGTAAAAATTTAGAAAAGATATTCTTTAAAAATGTGTAACTACCTCAACATTTAGTGTACTCGCTCTACAACACTATTTGACTTATTGCGTTAAATGGATGTAGCGCAAGTTTTTCGCAAGTCAATCAATTAAAGCGTAACTCGCAATTAGAGCGAATTTCTCATCACAACAAGAGATTCTTGGGAAGTAAAAGAGCGGGGTGTAAGTATCGACTTTGTTATTGGCTACAAAATATTGGATTTGGGAATCGGCTTCCGTCTCTTTAGATTACTGTAGATGTAGGTGAAGCTCCATCAATGTGTAGGAACAACCACTTCCTATTTTTCATTCTAAATCTAAAAGTAAGTTAAACATAATGGCATCTAAAAGTTCTGCATTATCTAAAGGTAGCGAAGATAAATAGAAAAATTTTTCACAACTAAAGAAATATTTCGTGACTCCAAATAGGAATTTTACAGTAAATACCACATGTTAAGAAAAGTAAATATTTTTATTTTATTTCACCCTCCAGGGTCCCCCGTACCTACCAGCTTAGTGGTTTAACCGGGATAGGGCCCTGAAGAGCGCTGTGTTCTTAATTTTGAACCAGAACCTAGGGTCGAGCAAACCATAGGCCCTAGCACCCCCAGAGGTATCGTTTCACTTGGAGGACTTTGTGACCACGACATTTTTAACGCCTCCCAGTCACCATTAATCAAGACGGTGGATCTTTGATCGGCTGGGATCGAACCCGGGTCCTTTCGGACACGAGTCCAATGCCTTGCCGATCGGGCCACCACGGCCCTAGAAAAGTAAATAGGAGAAAAGGTGTGAAATATGTTAACAATACCTCCTGTCAGGGCAGTTGTGAGAAGAAGTATAAATTTAGATCTTGGGTAGGAAACGGTAATATATAGTCAAGGAAATGATTAAAGACAGCTTGAGAGGTGTTTAAAGGCATGTAAAATAATAGTGTATATTAGTCACAAATCCATACGCGTACCTTCTTCCACAAAGTGAAATTTTGACTTACGCAAAGAGTTTCAAAACGCATCCCTTGCGTAACTCAAGACTTCACTGTACATACGTACACACACGTACGACCTGATATAATAATAACAAAAAATACCTTTTATATGAAAACCTAGTACTTTGTTCGATGCTATTCATCATGATTATGCAGTTTATTTTACGACACGTCAACATTAATTTTTGAAAAAAAAAAGTAATTTACTTAATCGTGCAAATCTGTGAATAACATTGAAGCATAAACTCTTTTAACATGTATGTTTAAAGAATAGAAACAAAATTTCAAATTAATCACTATATTTCTCAGATTTTTTGCTTATTAATGCACATGTGGTAGCCGTGTGTTAGTCGTTCTTTCGTCAACAAGAAGAAATGAATCGTAAAGCACTTTTTTCCTTTACGTTTTCCAAACTTTTTCAAAAAACTAAAAAATGCATTCCATTTCAAACAAGGTACGCCCGTGCTTTCACATCCCTGACAAAGGCGTTACCAACAATGCTTTCCAGCTTCATCCATAAATTCCGCGGGCAGAATCATACACGATGTCCCCCTGCTCCAGATATGAATTTTGATGTCCCCCGTATAATTAGCCACGAGAGTGTCCTCCTAAGGACCCCCGGTGGGAGTTTCAAACAGAGTTGGCGACGCATTCGAAAATGGCCATCGAACGGAGCCATCCATTAGGGTGTTGGTGGCGTCCGAGTGTGTACCGGTGCCTTTCAGCGCGGCCCTATTGTCTGGGGCCACGTGCCCTCACAAATAGTGCACGCCCCTTAATCTATTAGGCATTAGTGCGCACGCGACCAACAAATGGGGAGACACTCCGAGAATTCGCTGCCACCAGAAGACAAAGGGAGATGCTATTAGGAAAGATAGATCTTTGAAATGGACGAGACTTTAGACTACATAAATTTATAATGGACAGCTGGAAATTCTAGACAAGATCTCGGCAGCAAAGCAAATCAATGAGGACGGATGTAGGTCGGAGTTCTGGACTTTTAGGGATCTTTCTGTTTTGGAAAAAATACTGCTGTTATGGTATCGCTTACATAGAGCAAAAGATCCATCTTGAATTTGATTATGAAATTGCCCTTAATGCTTTTGAGTTATAGACCTGGATGATTTCTAGTATTTTTTTAGAATATCTCATTTCGAAAAATTTGCTCAACATCTAAAACAGACCTCGATTTAACTTACATTTTTTTCTGACTCATTTTAATGAAACTTATATGACTTGTAAAAGTTGCTTATCATTGCATATCTTAGTAACAGGTAGGAACCTCAGATAGATCACTTTAAAAAATTGCACATTTCCTCGAGTTTTCCTTTGATTCAAAACTTTGGCTATTTTTTTGTTTTGCTTAGATATTTTGTTCAGTATAAACTTTTATCTTTCGCAATTTCTAATTCATGTAAACTGGTAGTTGTTACGTGAAAATCAAGATTAAAGCTGATATATTAATGTGCTTCTTTTCCATGATGATTTTAAGCTAAGAAGAACAGCTTCAGATAATTTGGGATTTCTGCAATCAAATATGTATTTCTTTCAAAATGCAATACGTCCTACATGCCTCTGATAAAGCAGAGAAAATATTTTAATGTTATCTTTGGCAATGAACTCATTTTGAAGAAAAAACGTAGACACTAGACAGAGATTTAAATTGAAGGAAAAATTACTTCAATGTTAAGAAGTAGTTCAAACTAAATATACATTCTTCATGATTAAAAAAATAAGTTTGTTTTGCTTCAAATGAATTGCAAGAATTTTAGAGTATGTCTTATAGTTCTGCATTACACACTCGAAATAAAGTATCTTTTGCTAGTATCTTTTGTTGAGAAATATATACATTTTTATACAACATGTGTAATTTTGATTACACTGCAAAAAACGAACTGTTGTTTTTACAGTATAATATTGGCAGCCGAGTTTCTAATTTAAAACTGTAAAATGCACAGTAATAAACTGTTAAATTAGCAATTTTACAGTTCCTTACAGTAAAGTTAAAAATTTCATAACTTATTGTCGCAAAATTTAGCTGAATTATACTGCATAAACAGCAATATAATACTGACAGTAGAGGTTCCAGCTTAAAACTGTAAAATGTACGGTAATAAACCGTTAAATTAACAATTTTACAGTTTTTTACTGTAAAATTAGCAATTTTTAGTTTTTTACTATAAAATTAGCTATATTATACTGTAAAAACAAATTTAATTTTGAAAACTGCATTAAAGCACTCTTGCTTAACTTTGAATTGGAGAAAAACAAATCAAAAAATAAAAATAAATGAATAAATAAAAATAATAGTTGCAATTTTAACAGCTTGAACTCAAGTTACGTTTTTTGAAATCATGAACTGGAATAGGAGTGCGTCGCCATGTCTGTGCGCCGGAGCTCATATGTAGGCGGTCGAATGTGTGTTCCATCGTTTCTCACTGTAAAGTTAGAAATTTTACAGTGCATTGCCGTAAAATTTAGCTGTATTATACTGTAAAACCAACAGTATAATACTGGCAGCAGAGGTTCCAGGTTAAAACTGTAAAATGCACGGTAATAAACTAAAATTAGCAATTCTGCAGTTTATTACTGTAAATTAGCAATTTTTACAGTTTATTACTATTAAAATTACCTGTATTATACTGTAAAAACATTCATTTTTTACAGTGTATTGTTATTCTGAAAAGTAGTGTGAAGGAGAAAAAAGAAATCATTTTATTTTTTTCATCATGAAATTTCCTCTCCCGCGTTTACAACAATCAGTTTTACTGCCAACCCTTAACGTCTTTCCCATCGCTGCTCAAACCCAATAAATCCTTCTTTTCTCACTTTACTTGGTTCGTGATTTACTTACTTTTTAAAGACCTCTGCACTTAGGGACGATTCCTCATCAAGCATTCCAAAACAATCAAAAATCAACACTGTCTGCCCCAGTGGATCTTCTGTTACGCACCCCCTCCGACTCCCGCACACTCAAGTGGCGCAGATAAAAGAGAACGCACCAATATCTCGCAGCGGAGATTTCACCCTCCAATAACCCTTACGACATAACTTAAAAACCCTTTCCAATGATTTGGAAAGGGCCCATGCAGACTTATCGCTTCAGGAGATAATACAAAGCGATAAGTGAGCACCCATTTACAACAATACACGTTCTTCGGTGGCCATCGATAAAAATTTTGTCTCCAATCGGTTACCCGATTGGCCGCATTTTAAAAGAATTTAGTTGCTCGAAATTACCCCGATAAGGAGTTAGGAAGAAAGAGCGGGAAAAAAGGGAATTTAGAAAATTTTTATTGGAACGGAACTTTCTTGAATTGGCTCCCTTCCCATCCCCAGCACACTAATAGCTGAGGCTTCTATTGTTGGGGTTTCCCCTTAATTGTAACCATCTTTAAGGCCTGATGGTACAAAAGGAACCTCGAGAGTAAAGATTTTTAATTAGCGCTTGTTGGAAATAAGTAAAAAGGGAACTTTAACTTCCCCAGCCAGAGTTTTGCAGAAACCATTGACCATCGTGATTAAGACAAATTAACGCAAGGGCAGAGGAGTTCAGAAGGTTTCTGGAGATCTGATTTCTTACTTTTTTTTATTCTCTTTAATTTCTTTCTTCACTTCCTATCTCTCATTGATGAAAAGATCGTCGCATTGGCAGTGATTAGGAAGGAGACCGATGCAGATATAAAAGTCGGGATTATTCTGATATTGAACGGAGTAACAAAGCGTTTGTAAAAAGGAAACTTTCCCTTTTATATTTTATGATGCTTCTAATTCAAAAAAAAAAAAAGAAAAGAAAGAAACACGCGGAGGAATCATAAAAGGATGTATTTTAGAGTCTAAAGTTTCTTCTAGACCGATTTTTTTTCCTCTTTTTTTTTTTTTTGTTTTTTGTTTTCCTTAATTTTTTAAAAATCATTTTCTCCCCACAGAAGTAGATACACACAATTATAAAAAATAAGACATATTCTAGCTAATTCTGGCATTATATCATTAAACAAAGGGGAAAAAAATCCCAAAATAGGAAATGCTCCTTATAAACTACTGATAAAAATCGAAAATGGACAAACGTATTAAATTATAGTCAAGACAACTTCATATTTGAGGCGTTTCTACAATAATGTTAACTTATCAATGAAAGGACTAATGGATTCGATTGTGACGGACTATTAAACAATGTATAACTTTAATTACTTTTTTTTTCTTCATATATTTTTCTGTACGCATAACTTTCACATAAGTTTTTACCGTTAAACATAGAACATTAAAGAGAAAACTTTGGTAAAGCCCAAATTTTTGCTTGTGGCTTTAATTTGCGAGAATTCAATCTCAAAATTTAAAGAAATACGGTTTTTCACTTGAAAAGTCTAACATTTTTCTAATCTTCAATAAAAAAAAGTCGTAAATCAATAGAAACAAATCATTTGCTTTGTTTAAAATCCTTAAGAGTTCCTTTCTCAGGGTACATTAATTATCACTTTAAATCGCAAACAATTTTTCTTTTAAATAACTCAAATACTTTACCAGTAATATTAGTCTTTTCTATGCAGAGTAAACCACATTAAAATTCCGGCCTTTATGAAGCAGATATTTGTATTTATTATTTTTGCATTTTGCGTACGATTGTACTAAAAACAACTTATAGTGACTACTTTTTAACAGAGAAACCAGCCATTATGGAGTAAATTACCAACGAAAATCCAATAGCATGCTTAAATTTACTGAACCAGACCCTAATCTGTTGAGGAATTTATTTTCCATCCAACGCACTCTGTGCAGCGGCACGAATCCTTTCTCCATGCGTAGAACAGTCAAGTCCTATTAAAATCCAGGACGGAATAATAGTCCCAACCAACAACCCTCGCCGGACTCTTTCCCAACATTTGCTGGGATGCGGAGAGGAGTACGAAGGGGGGGGGGGTCCCTACCAGCCTCTTATGCTTCGGACCAGCATTCAAATCAAGCACCGCGTGGAGGCGTTGCATGTGACATGTTCATTGAACTGTCTCTTCGAATATTCGCCAGGGATAACCCGCAGCGCACGGGGTAAGCTTATTGCAAAGCACGCAGCTGTGCAGCGGTATGTACCGAAAAGAAACTTTGGGGGGTTTTGTGGGGGGAGGGGGGTACGTCCTCTGCGGGATTCTGAACAGTACGGTCAGAAAATCTCCGGTAGATCAGTTCTCATATAGTCAAGCGGAGAGGGGCAAGTTTAAAAATTACGCGTAACCAACTACCCTCATCTTTATTGTAGTCGGGACTTTTGTAGATAAGAAGTACATAACGCATTCACTTCGTTGATGGTATCTGTTTTCACCAAATTATGTTTCGGTAGTCGCGAAAGGAACAGAAGAAAAGTTTTTTTGGGATGCGCTTGTTATTTTGTGTGATAATATCAGAGAACCACCCGTTTAAAGGAATAACTTTAAAGCGGTGCTTGTATCTGGTGTAGGGTTTCGTAGATGTTTTTAGCGATTATCTTTCATCGTTGTTCTTGTATTCTTTAAGCCTTAAATATCATGTTTAAATGTATCAGGGGTGCAAGTGACCAAATGTGGTTTGGGAGCATCTTCGGGAGCAGGGAAAAAACCATTTGGGAGCGGCAGAATTGTGTTTAGGAGCAGACTCAAATAAGATACTATGTGACTGTGATAAACACATACATTTATAGTAATTTAAATCTGTACCTTAATGCAAGAACAACTAATGTCAAAAATTTGATGTTTTTAGTTTTTTATCGTAATGGGGACAGAAAGGTATCCTCTGTCATATACAACAACAGCAACCAATGTTTTAAAACAAACCACCTTAGCAGTGGAGCGAAACTAAGACACCAAATCTAACACATTCCTATGGAGACTCAAATCTTTGAACCTGCAGGTTCAAAGATTTAAGTCTCAGATGAATATCTCAATTCGACGAATTTTGACATTGGTTGTTTTTGCATTAAGGTACAGAAATATATTTGCATTTTAACTTAGCACTGATTATCTATTATTAAATTTTAGTTATAGTTTAAAAATACTAGATGTGGTTTCAATAGGTGAACAGTGAAATGTTTCACTGTACTTAACTCTAATTTCAGAGACAAGGATATAGAAATTGGAACATTCATTTAAAGTCGAATTGAAATGATAAACTGATCCACTGTTTTACAATTACATTTATACTACCAATCCTTTTTCATTTTTTCGAAAAGAATTCTATCCATGAACAACCTAGGAGTGCATTCGTGCTGGTCAAATACGAAATGCAAACGTTTGGTTTAAAGCTCCCACGACAATATGAAAAATTTAGACATTTTTTGGTTTTTTAGTTGCATAATTATCAATAACATTTGGATTTTCTTTTGTTAACAATGCGCGTTAACTCAAAATTGAGGAACTACCTTTGTGCTTGAAAAGTAAACTAAAGTTTTTTTATGTTTTATTGTGCAAAATTAGATTTTGTGGGCTAAAAATTGAAAAACCTTAATTTAAAAGTTTAACTTAGTTTCTTTTTGTTCTACTCGTACTGTTCTTTCTCTTTCTCATAACTTCTCTGCATCTTCTAACATCCATTTTGCAACTCGCTTTCAGACAAAACATTGTTCTTAACAGCTGACTTTAGTCGTTGGTTTGCTAAATTTAATAAAGAATCTGATGACTCTTGATTGGATTAAGTTTCTTGTGTAACTATCGTATACTGCTTCACATTTAATTTGTTTGTCTCTCTGCTTTTAATTTCTAAATCTGTCCCGGTTACAAAACTTAAAGACCAGAACTTCTAAACAGTAGAATGAGATAATTATGTGCTGCTATAAAGTATCTCTGAATTTTGTACAACACAACAAAATTTTATCTTTCCTTTAATAACTTAATGGGAGCACTGCTGCTAGTAGCATGGAAAATTCTATTTTAAGCTTTTAAAATTATAATTTTACAAATTCAACTTTTCAAAATACTACCTTTCAATACAAAGCCATAATTAAACATTATTGGCTTGATTGTTTTAATTGTTTTCCAAAAAATGAAGCAATGAATAACCTAATGCTTATTAAAATAAAGCTCGCAAAAATTAATAGGTATATAAATAGAAAAAAAAAATTATTTGTTATCAATATCTGAGCTAAAATAAGCTAATGGAAGATATCTATTGTCAAAACAACGGTTAATTGTCAAAAATATTAAAATGTTTGCAAGATGCATTTGGATTGAAATCTTCAACATAGGAAGCTTCGTCCGTGACGTAAACGTTAAATGTTAACATGCTTCCAAAATTAAATTACTTTTTTCTCAAAATAAAACATAAAATAAGTTAAGCTGAGGTAGCAAATGTCAAAATAATTTTGGATTGTGAAAAATATCAAAATTTTTGCAAGATGCAAAAGGATTGAAATTTCAGATAAGGAGAATATTTTTCGCGACGCACGTGTTCAGAATATCGCCATAGCAACCGTCATAACGTACGGTTAACAAAAGCAGAAGTTATGCCACTTTTTCGCGATATTCGCTAGAAAAACGGCCATTTTGGCGCAGTCAGGCGCAATTTCGAACAAAAAGTGCGTTTGGGAGCAGGATGGCGCAAGATTCTTTATTTGGCGCAGCGTGGCGCAATTGGCGCAGCACTTGCACCACTGATGTATCTTACGGTCATCAGTGTAAAAAATATGCTTTGACAAAATGATTAAGCCTTTGTCCCTTGCATTTGGACGCAGTCATTGGGATCAATAAAATTACCACCGCCTTTATCTATAAAGTGTATAAACCAACATTATTGCCTAAATTCGAACATTTTATAACATCATCTGATAGCTTATAAATGAAAGAATCTAATACGTTTCAGGTTGGATCTCATGTTCTTTCGATTTCCTAGATTGATTTAAGGATAAATAAGTCGGCCAAATAAATCAGCAAACCTACAACTTTATTCTGAACCTTTCTTGAAATTCGAACAGGGGTACAGGGCGTTATAGTATGTATATTTTTAAGATTCTTCTTTTAGTTGTCTGGTTTTTGAAAGCTTTATGAATTTCACGCCTTTTAAAAAAACAGCATGCAGTTTTTCATATTTTTATAAAACATTAACATTTTAAAGTCTTCGAATAGCCATATTCTGTAAACTCCTTTTTAAAACTGAAGCTATTACTGTTCTTTTCCCGTCTCAAATCTTTTGCAACTGCGTTCGCTGAGGTTTATTAAACGAACTATAAATATTAGCAAAGTTCGTTTTGTTTAAACACAGTTGATGCTTTACTTTGACTAAAAACGACGAAAAACTGTAGGATGCAATCAATGCCATTTTGCCGAATTTATTGAAAGCTATTGAGAATCGTTGATGAAAGGCCAAAATTTCAAGCTGAATCACTCGCTTCCAAACCCAAATACTTGCAGGATGCTATTTTGATCCCATCAGTTATTGTTGTAGAAGATTTCGAAACATCCTTCGCTGCATCATCAAAAGGTTTTGGGATCAAGTTTTCAATGCATAAATGTCTTGCTCTTCAGTCTGGAGAGTTCTATGCTTTCTACTCAACCTGATCTGTCTGGGATATTTTAGAAAATAAATCCTTTTTTGATGATTAATGATGTCTCTTATTATTTTTCCCCATTCACCCTGTCATTAAATAAT
>JAXGGA010019996.1:0-19002 GCA_038373865.1 Uloborus plumipes
TTTTATCAAATTGAACTCTTGCTTTCATAAAGGAAAAATATTACGATGAAATGATAAGCAGTTTCCTCTTTATTTTCTTCATTGTCTACTTCTGCATCCGGGTTTTGCACTCATTTATAATTTCATCACTTTTTATTAACGAGAACGCTCCGAATTTGATCTGATGTCTTGTCCGAATTTCACAAATGTATCTGCTTTTTGACTTCTTGAATTGTTTGTCACAAAAAACAAACAAGCACAGTGTCACGGTTGGATGTTTTACGGATAATCAGCCTAGCGGCACGAAAATGAGAATGGACTGTAATACAAAACTGAAGCGGTTCTCGAAATAAAGGGTGTAGGTTTAGGAAAAAGGTATCATTACTTCCGAATAAAGTTTCCGTGGTTTGTGAAAGAAGAAAAACCAAGAACCTGTAGCAAATTGGATTCTTTATGTAGGGGAAAGTGGTAATGAATGGGCCATGGTGATGAATGGGCCACTAACAAAATATGAAAAAGTATTTGCATGATTTTTTTTTTTGATGCCACCAATAGATGTAGCTATTTGTTCTACTAAACTCATCCAATTTTCATTCGTTTGCTCTGAGCCATTTTCAAACTAGAGGGGCATGGTCAAGAATCTGACTGAAAAGTAAGTTTTTCCCTTTTTAGTAAAACATTTCCTAGCTAAAATGTACCAAGTATTTCCCTGCATACATATGTATAAGCTAGTCTTTCCATATCTATAAACTAATCTTAAGATGTATTTTGATGTTATCTAAATTCAATATACTCAAAACACCTAAATGTATTCAAAAAGTATAGGTGGGGCTGAATGGGCCACTATGTCATGGTAATGAATGGGCCACCTAAATATTGTTTTTCTTCCTTTTCTTTGGATTTTCGCATTAATATGAAACACAACTGACTGTCATAGATAAAGATTACTGTCGTCAAAATAGGTTTGTAGTAACTTCTAAATATAATTTGCAGATCTATATTATATTCCTATAGTACAATAGACCTCTAATCGCAGTGCGTGGCTTGAAAAAGCCACCCTCTCTCCTTCATATTATATTCCTCACAGTACAATTTCATTTTCTTTTTTGGTAACTTAAGTTAGATATTTCTGATTCCCGATGTCTAGTAAATTTTTAAAAAAAATTCAATTTTGACAAGTTTGAAAATGAAGATGAACTTTTTGAAAGGGATTTTTAATATTATTTTTGAAATATATAAATTTTGTTAAATCATAGTATGTATTATCTGTTATTTTTTACATATATTTGATGTTATTTATTTCTTACAATCTCATTATTTAGTCATTTTTCTGCTACAATTGATATGCATCAATTTTATTTTAATTGCATCAGTTTTGATGTTAAAATTTTTTTAAATCAGTACGTTTTTGTATCATCATGTCAAGTGCCACATTTATTTCGTCATATTCAGCAAATAAAAGATTAAATCTACATGTTTTCATTGAATTCATTTAGTGGCCCATTCATTACCTTCGATGGCCCATTCAACCCCATTGGTGGGGTTGAATGGGCCAAATTTCAAAATTTTTATTTTCTATTATAATTCATTATAGACAGGTGCTAATCCAACTTTTATGACTTTTTTTGATAGCCAGATAAGTAAAGTAACTAAAACAGCAATTTAGAGTTAAAACAAAGGGTTAGAAAAAATTACGAAAATTCAAAACCAAAAAGTGGCCCATTCATTACCACTCTCCCCTATTCAATTCCGACTTTAGATTTAATGTAACTGTATGTTAGATGTCATTAACTAAAAATGATGCTATATACTTTAATATATTTGAGATGGAAATGCATTTGAACCTCGTTAATTCAAGCACTCTTAAAATAAACTACTTCAAAGACGAACTACATTTGCATTCTCCATACTATTATAATTGCAAATAACGCTATTTGCTGTTTTTCGGATTAGACGAACTACGGTTTAGATGAATCAATTCCAAAAATTACTTTGAATTCCTTTTAACGATGATCGACTATTTACAGCATAATAAAAAGGTAATGAGAATGAACAGGGGGTGTTTGTGTGTTAAGGATATGTATTAATAATAATCGTGGAGAATGAAAAAAAGGAAAAGCATTAGAATTTTTAAAACATTACGTTTGTTGTTTTAATATCAAAATCACATGTTCTAGAGGTTAAAAAACAAAATGGTGCACACCTCGTTTTTTCTTCCGATATTCTGTTTTATCCTTAGAAAGTTAGTATTTTATGTGATTTTTTTTTTTTTTTTAGTTTTCTATTAACTACCTTAGTTTTCTTGTTTTTTGTAACTTTCGCGTTCAAACGTTACAAGTAAATAACACGAAATAATTGTTGACAAGTTTGATTTTAAAATATCGAATAGATGAGCACTTTAAAATCTTAAAATACTTTTATTTTGCAGTAAATACAGCGAAATCCCTTTACAATGAACTTAAAGGGACCGAAAATTGTATTCGTTGTAATGGGAACTGTGTTGAAATGGAGTTCAAGAAATGCAATTGCAATTAAATCGGAAATGAAAATTTATTCCGTTTAAGCAGATACTTTGTTGCGTCGGTGTTCATTGTAACTTAATTTCCCTTTATGAGTCTTTGCTGGTGTGCCAGAAATTAATGCATTAACATACAGGGGTGCCCACAGGGGGGGATTATGGCGCAAGTTACGCCATCAAAGTTTTTAGGGGGGATTTTTCAAAACTAATTTATTTATTTATGTAAATAATTTACGCTTTTTAAAAAAATTATTCATTCATTACTTTTTTAAGTTAAATTATTTCTTTCTTAATATTTTTTATTTTTGTGCGTGTGTGTGTGCTTGGAATTTCTGGAAGAAAAAAAAGCGATTCTATTCAATGCATAGTTCGAACTTTTAAAAAATAAATAATATATAAAAAATAATAGTAATAATTTAAACAAATAAATAAATATTACCGTAAAATGGGGTTAATCGGAACACTTTTCAGCTTTCATTGTAAAAAAAGCAGTTAAAAGATTTTTTTTTATATGATTTTTTGGGTAAAAACTTCGGTCTTGCTTTACTTTTGATATTCCAAGCAAAGACAAAAGATTTTGAGCAATTATTATTAAAATATTTAGCAAATTATGGGTGTTCCGAATCACCCCGCTGATAGGGGTCAATCGGAACACTTGTTAAAATTTTATTTTTTTCAATTTAATCTGTAATAGGTCTCACAAACATGAGTAATATTGATGGGGGAGAATAAGAATAGATAATTACTGTCAAATAAATGTATAATTTCAGTACCAGTAAACGTTTATAATTTATGAAAATTCAAAATAATTTTGAACTTATGAAAAATGAAAAGTAATTTTAAGAAAAGCTTTTGAATTGAAATGCAAAGATTTAACATGAATGGAAGTCACTCATGTCGTCCACAAATATGTACTTGTCCTTAAAACTAGCAATTGTGACTTGGCTTAAGTTTTTTCATAACATCTCCTGGGATGAATTCTGCCTTTTCTTTAGTTTTTTGAAATTTCTGGGTTTCGGGGATTGTCCTGAAAGATTTTTTCGCTTATTTATCACTGTCTGTGTGCTAGACGTTTACTACATAAAGTCTATGTGACTTTCTCCCTTTTATTTTAAGTAAAAAAAGTCTCCTGGAGAAAAAATCTTTTGAAATCTGTAACTTTTGTCATTCTAAGATCTAGTTACTCACGAGAAGGGATAAACAGTAATAAATAATTGTCCCTGTCTTGATTAGAAGAATTGGGGTTAGAATCTTGATTTTTCAAACAATTTCCTTTAAATAAGTTTGAATTGGAACAACAGAACTAAGTGTTCCGATTCACCCCGCAAATTTTTTTCCCATGGCATTTTTCAGAATTCTTCACTTTTATGACACAATTTATAAAAAATGTAAATTCTAATGTGGTATTCTGTTGTTCAGATACATGTATAATTGAAACGTACCGCTCATAGTTTTTAAATATAAGAAGGTTTGTTCTTGCATATGAAGTTTTGCAGTCTATGAAAATGTGATGTTTTCTAGCATTCAACGTGCAGCCCTCTTTAGAAGCCAGTAGCGTTGCCAGATTGATAAAAGTATTTTTTTCCTACTCCCTATGATCTTACCTTTCTAAAAAAAAAATCATGGCGAAAAATACCCAATAGTATATTTATGAAGAATTTCTTTGTACGGTTAGGAAGTTTTGTTCCGATTGACCCCGCTGTTCCTATACACCCCATTTTACGGTATTTAAAAAATAAATAATATTAAAAAAAATAAATAAATATTTAACAAAATAAATAAAATAAAAAAGAGGGGTAAAAAAAAAAAAAGCACAAGAGGGTTGTGAAAAAATTTGGGGGGGAATTTGCACCATTGAGCTTGGGGGGGATGGGCACCCCTGTTAACAGATACAGAGCGATGAAAATAAATTCTACGAATGGTTTAAAAAAGTTTTCAGGGCTTAAGTAAGTTTTTACCAAAGCAATTTTTAGAGCCACATGGGTATTAAACTAGAGTATGTCAAATCTAAGTACCTAAAGAGGTGCAATTATTTAAAATTATTAGCTTCGCCCGTTCTTCCTTTTCAGTTAAAAGCTCACAATAAACAGCTAAGGCTCCTATTACACGACGCAACTGAATCGCTGACGTCTGAGCAATTATTTGCTCTTCTTTCTAAAAAATACCTTCATCTGAAAGCCGGAGATCGTTAGGATTTGAGAGAAAAATTTCATAGGTTTAAATTGCTCCTTTTCTGAGAAATGTTAGAAGGAAAATCTCTTTAAAACATCACGTCGTTTGTGTGCCCAATATGCAGCATTTTTTGAGTGGACGGAAAAAATGTTCCTCGCTGTTGTCGAGCTCACTGGTGCCTATTACACTGCAAGAAAAAAAAACAGCTGTTGTTTTTACAGTATAATACTGGCAGCAGAGGTTCCAGTTTAAAACTAATGCACAGTAATAAACTGAAACTCTCAATTTTACTGTTCACTAATGTAAAATGAGCAATTTTACAGTTTATTACTGTGAAATTAGCTGTATTATACTGTAAAAACAACATCTATTTTTTACAGTGTAGAACACTAGCCCAACTTTACACTTCTGCAGCAATCATGCAATATTGCTGACCTAACCAGGGAACAATACGATTGCGTTATAATAAAAAAAAAAAAAAAAACAAGATTAAAAACATACACTCACTGAAGCTATTTCAAAACCTGTTTTACGTAGAAAATGTATCTGCATCGAAATTAACATATAAAATAATTACATGATAATAGTTAACTCATCACAGCTTTTGAATTTTTTTCTCTAACTTCATTATTCCTCTTCATTTATAAGCAATTTTCGAAACTTTTCTGTAGTCAGACGCTATGTTGCACTTAAATATCAACAATGGAATAGTTAACGCAAGACTAGTTTAACCGTATTTTTTTCAATCTACTATTCGATACTTGGAACAATTAGTGGGGTTGCTATAGAAACATCTTAATGATTTAGAGTTCTCAACAGGGTAGATTATAATTTTTCAAAGTTGGAGCTCTTGATTAATTAGAAAGACGAAGATTTTTATTTGAATCAGTAACAATGTTCATTTATTCTAACGCGTATATCTTAAGTATATCGCACAAAAAATTTATATCAGATGAATGGAAATTTTTAAATTACATTTCAACTTCGTAGCTTTTAAAAGCAATATTTTTTTTTCTCTTTCAAAGCTTTTGCTACAAAATATGTCCCGCATTTTCTATGACTACAGTTTTCTTGGTGGGTTATTTTTTAAACCACAATTTTAAGAAATTCTCACAAGTTTCAATAAAACAATTCTAAACATGTGTCTAATAACGCATTAATAACCAGTGGATGTCTTTTTTCTTTAAAAAAAAAGCATTGTACAGGTAAGGCAATTTTTGTCAGATATTTCTGTCCCTGAAATGGTTAACTCAGAATGTGTGCTAATACTTTGCTGAGTGTTTTAGCACATTGAAACGAAATCACTCATTTTTTTTTAAATTCTGAATGTGATTGGGACAGTCGGAGTTCGAATAAGTGGAGTTCTACTGAAAATATTATTTTATTTGCTCATTTTTATATTATCAGTATGTATTTGCTCTGTGCAGTGCAGACTGTATGTATTTATAAACATACTTATATGAATTGTTTTTTTCTTTCAGCTAACCCAGGAATTACTTCTGATGATCCCCAATGGATTGGAGCTTGGTGGTTGGGAGTTTTCATAGTTGGGGCAGCTCTGATTTTTACATCTGTACCGATGATGTGTTTCCCAAAAAAACTTCCGAAATTCACTCCAATTTCTAGGTCCAACAGAAATGGTACCACAGCCAACAGGAACTCTACCCACGTCGCACCTGCTGCTCCTGTACGAAAAAATAAGAGGCCCAGCTTGAAAGGTAAGATTGTTTTTACATGATTTGCATGGATGTTGTAAAAAGCATTCTTCGTACCTAATAATTGCAAAAAAAAAACTGCAAATACTCGTTTTGCTGTGGTTAATTTTTTGTTGTGCATATTCGTTAAGTTTCCGTTGGTGTGTGTGTCGGTTCGATGGCTTGGTGATAAGGCGTTAGTCTTCTATGCGTTGAACCCGGGTTCTGACAGACGCGGTCTCGCCAAAATTTAATTCCTAGTGCAGTTGAAAGGGGCAAGTGGATAAAGGTGATACGTGACAATTTTTGAAACTTACTTTTTACCAAGGATGAAGGTGATAAGTCCATCAATATCGTGTCCCCTTAGTCACAGAAATGCTTGGTAACTAAGAATACGACCCCGTTTTACCCGTTGAGAAAAATTTATTAAAAAAAATAACACAACATTTTTTTTGAAAGCTTTATCTATGAATTTAAAAATTTGTCACATATCACTTTTCTCCACTTGCACATTCAGTTTCGCATCGAAGATAGCACAGGTGCCTCCATCTGGTAGAAACTGGGCGTCAAAATTATCTGTGTCATTAACATCTGCACCTGAGTGGCAACATATGAAAGTTGGATAACATTTTGGAAAACACACGAAGTCTGCAAGAGATTCAATCCTCTTACACAGCCTCATTAGAAAGAGAAAAAAAATATTTGAAGCGTTCTAATATTGCAACCTCGGAACATTTTCTTTCAGAAATGGTGATGCTTTTTCAAGAACGGACTTTACGAAGGAGATATAATACCATTGGCGTGAAGTTATCGTTGTTAATGCTAGCAAAAACCGAAAATATTAAGTTTGTTAAAAATGACTTTAATGCTTCCACGGAAAAATAAAAACTAGGAACATGATGTAGGAAAATGTAAAAACTTATAGGAACACACGAAATATAGTAAAAATGAAATTCTTCGCTATTTGGTTTAAAGCAATAAAAAAAAATCAGCAAATAAAACTAGTTGACCAGACACAGTTACCCAGATTATAGGGGTTTTTGCAAATTCATGAAGTGGTATTTTTATTACCTTTCGTGCTCAGAAAGCTTGATGGGAAAGAATAAAACCGTACTATTTTGGTTTGTGTATGTTTATTTCTTTGACATGATTTTTGCGTCTGAAATACATAAATTATATTTTATCAACAGTTACCCAGTTTTCTAACATTCTTTGATTTTTTTTTTTTTTTTTTGAACTAAAATATAGCAATAAGAGATAAACTTACAGTGGAGCAAGAAAAAGTGGAAAAATATCCTCTGAGAAATTCCGTCTCTGACATGTAGAATAAGCGCAAATATTTATTTTAAAATAAAGAAATATAAAAATTCAGCAGTGGAGCAGAGTAAATTGGTTAAAAATAAAAAATCGGCAAAACAAACAACGTTGATATTGTCATCCCATTATAATTGGTTACTTTGTACTTCTATTTGTTTCATTTTAATAAGTTCCCTGAAATCTTGGTTGTATATATAAACCATTGTTTTCTTTTTACCTTTAAATCTAAATTTTGCTATGCTGTGCTGTCATTGAAAACGAAAATATACTATTTATTTTAAAAGTATTATTTAAAAGATTTACCTCATTATTGGTGGTAAAAATGTATTTTGCGTATTAGAGGCGTTGTGAACTATCTTACACCACAAAATACGATAAAATAGCTTCTTTAGGTAAAAGCATGAACTATAAACAACGTTATCTTTGTTCCAACATCGGTTTTATGCAAAATAACTGCAAATTTACCTTAGTTTTTCTAAAAATTCATTTTACATTTCTACTTATTAATATTCTACTTTTCCTGTAGTGTACATTTTCAGCAGTACTATATTTTTGGTCTCTAAAATGTATGCTTCTTTTTTTTCTGGAGTAATGATAATTTAAAACGATTAATTTCTTATTTGAACTCGCATTTTGGATATAGTTAAATTAGGTTTGAGTTTATATAAAATTAATTACTATCTATGAATGAAAATCGATCAACTTATGTGCTAAGGTGGTCAACAAGATAACCATTTGGTGCCCTCA
This sequence comes from Uloborus plumipes, assembly GCA_038373865.1. Lineage (NCBI taxonomy): Eukaryota > Metazoa > Arthropoda > Arachnida > Araneae > Uloboridae > Uloborus > Uloborus plumipes. Next base: position 8,428 of record JAXGGA010019996.1, read on the forward strand.
GTGCAAAGCTTTATTACTGGCATTTCTGTACCCAGAGACAGACTTACGTTAGTAAGTCCAAAAAAGGTGATTTTTAGGTCATTACTATATTGCATGTAGACTACTATTCCTCATTCAACCATAAAACCGTAATTATATTTTGAAAAATCCTTTGTAGTTATTTACCAGTCAAAGAGCGCAAACCATTTAATTAATTTTAAAACCCATGCACAAATCTCAATGTTTCTTCGTTTGGTGTTTGTCTTAGATAAGAATATAAGTAGTAATTTTGTGCAGATCAATTGCTTTATTGATCAGAATTGACCGTGGATCATAAAGACAAAACTCTTTTTAACCCCTGTGATGACACATATATAAACTTTCACGATGTTCGTTTTTCTGTGTTTTTAAACGAAAATGATTAAGAATTTAATGCGTTTAATTAGGTGTTTAATCGCTTGAAATTTATTCGTATGTCTAATATTAAAATTGTTTAACTACTATGAAGAATTCTGTATAACTTTCTTTTCCTGTTTTATGGCTTTTTAATAGTCATGTAAACAGTTTAACAGTCATGTAATTCGTGCATTTTGTGTAGTCAAAATATCATAGATCACAAAAAGGAAAAATTGATTATTTCACAAATCTTAATTACACTAATTCTTCATTTTATGCGTTTTTTACTTTCCGTTGATTTTTTTTCTTAAGTTTAACTTGATGTTTCAGAAAAGCTATTTTTAAGCTTGATTATTTTTGAAAATCATGCACCAAATTAATAGTTTATTCTTCGCTTAGCATGGATTGAGACATATATATATGAGTTGCAATTTGATGCATTCAGTACGATTTTTATCAATGTGTAGTTGCTTGTGATGTTAAAATAATACATTTTTAATATTTAAAAAACCAAGCACTGATTTTTAATCTTTTATTCTTTTTGTTTTTTTGCAATTTTTAGATTGACATGTGTTAATGCATTTCGATATACGCATTTAATGTTTTAAAGTAGATTAGGACACATATCATCTTGATTTTAACTATACATGAATTAAGATTTCTGACAAGGAAAGACATAAAGATTAATTTCGGATTTTGATGCCAGACACAGTAACTTTATTTTTCTATCTATTAGCTCTATAAAGCCAGTATAATTTTGAAACATAGTTACAAGCTAGAAACAGATTCTGCAGTTAATCTCTTGCCAACAAATGCTAGTTTCAGCTGTAAGAAATAAATCAGAGATAAAAGCAATCTATCATAACCAACAGACTGTTTCGCATTCATCTTCTTTGCTGTGGTGTTATCCGTCGATGATTCTGCTTGAAAAGACTCATAATAGGATAATGAGGGTCATTGATCATAACTAGTAGAAAAGTTTTCTAATACTATAATAAGAGTTACTGATCAAACATTCGAGTGATAGATCTGTGATAGAGCAAACTTGAGAGATGAAAGAAAGCACTGACATACTTATTTTTGAATTAAAGATGAGGCGATTTCAGATGACTAAGTGGATTCGGGTGATAGTGGTCTATGTCAAAAACTTTACGGTTTAAGTTAAACATCGAGAGTGTTTATCTTTAGTTCGATTATTAAGTGTACCAATTGCACCAAGCAGTACAAAAATAAAGTGGCCGCTGGAAAAGCGCAAAAATTATCCGCAAGAGAGTCATTGATCGTAACTAGTATAAAAGTTTTCTAATACTAATAATACTGATCAAACATTCGAGTGATAGATCTGTGATCAGTGTGATAGAACACACTTGAGAGATGAAAAAAAAAAAAAAAAAACACTAACATACTTATTTTTGAATTAAAGATGAGACGATTTCAAATGACTAAATGGGTTCGGATGAAAGTGGTCTATGTCAAAAATTTTACGGTTTAATTCTTTATGTCCCAAATTAATTTATCAATGATTTTTTTGTGTTTTTTAGTGGAAAAAACATCAAGAAACATATTTATCGAGTAAAACAATTTTGAAAATGTTGGGGGTCTAAGGCCCCCTACACCTTAGGGACCCCCAATAAAACTGTTTCCGATCCATCAGGTACCCTCTGTCGGCCTCTCAGCAAAGTACAAGTAGTGATACTTAAAAGCTTCAGCATGATTATAGCCATTTAGGATTCATAATACTAAATTAACATAACCGGGACTTCTGAGTCCCGTTAGGGCATAAAGGGTTAAGTTAAACATCAATATGTGTTTCTCTTTAGTTCAACAATAAAGTGTACCGTTTGCGCAAATCAGTACAAATATAAAGTGGCCGCTCAAAAATTATCCAGCAACCTGAAATTATATTCAAGCTATTGGTGTAATAGTGGTGTAAGCCAGTTTTCGTGTCGATGTTTGAACTAGAAGCTAGGGTTTTATGCTATCCTTTAATTTATATGCATTTACCAGGCGTGTATTTGATTCTCTTTCAGTAAACTCATTGTAAATGAGGAATGACAACGGCCTATGTCATTTAAAGTTACTATAAAACAAGTTACTAATAACTGTTGATAAAAAATTATTCATAATAAAGGAGTACTTTTAAAAAAAAATCCCGAGCTTGAAATTAAAAATCAGGCAGTCTTGATTTTTATTTTTATTTATTTATTTTTTTTTTTTTCAGATTTTTTACAAATGTTTCATTTGCTCAAAACTATGGAAAATGACTTACACCACTCTCATTCCAACCACGACAAATAATCTGACAATTAGTATTTTCACATTTTACTCTTGAGGAGAAGTAGGTTAAAAATGACTATCAACAGCAAGGAGCGATTAAGTAATTGGCCTCCAATTTCACAATATTTTATTTTACCCAACATGAATATGATGGATATGAGCCATTCATAAGCCGAATCGGTCAAACCAGCTTTTCAAATACTTTCATTTTTCTGATTTAAAACTGTCAAATTAACGCATTAGAATGTAATTCTGAAGTAAATTTCTGGGTATATGCATTTCTAACCACATGGTTAAAGAAATTGTAACACGGGGAATTCCCAGTTACTTCACTGAGTGAAAAATTACCCATTTTATTAGTTTTATCCTTTTCTGATTTGCTGCTGCTCATTTCTTCAGAATATTTTTCCTTTTTAAAATGTGGTAGTGTACAATATCAGATGAAATGCATTTTTAATATACATATTGTATGTTATCTTATGTTTATTAACAGGTCTTGTACTTTTAATACTAAAATAACATGTGTCCAAATTAAAATGTTAAGATGCCTGGCATTTTTATTTGTTCTTTCTTACGGCAGTTGGAAGACCAGTTAAATAGTTAGAAATTTAGAAATGATGTGAAAAATTATCTAGATATTAAGTTACAGAACTGTACAGCTATTTTATCGACGTCTACATAACTTGGTATTGTACAAACGTGTATTCATATGTATTTATACAATATATCTAAACGATGGAAAATAATCAGATAAAAGAAATCAATTTAAATTAAATAATAGTGAAAGGTAATAATCATTATGTAACTTTTTTCACGTTATTTCTTAACATGATTTTCCTTTTTTTCCCTTAAGTTCAATGTACGCTTTTGACTCCTTAGATAAAACAAATGTTTTTAATTAATTACCAAACTTCAATGTAAGACACTTAAATCAGTGATACTTTTAAAAACGCAATTTAAAGCTGATTCTAAAAAGTAAATAAATGTTTTGGCCGAAGATTCCATTTTACTTCAGGTAAGAAATTAGTGGTCAGTGTTCTAACCAATTTATGAGGATCTTCAAGGTATGTAAGATGATTTAACTAATAATTTATCTTAATTTAGTTAGTTTTTACTGAAGAAAAACTATTTTTAATGTCAATTGAGCAGTTACGGATTCAGATGAAAGACGCGTTGACTTACCTATGCTCGATTGATTAAAATCAAGGGATAGTTTTGACAGATTTTTATTTTTTCCCCTCGTTCAGCATAAATTTATGCCAATTCGGTTTCAACAGAATAAGTTTTATATGCAATATTGCAGTCATAGTTTTACTTTTGGAGCAATATTATTCTGAAAACATTTAGATATATTTTGATAGTTATAACAAATATCTGCACTGAATTAAAAATATCAAGTCGTAATTTCTTTTTAAATAGTTTTTCGAAAAAACAGCAACATTTACATAAATTTCATAATTTTTAAACGTTTAAAAAAAATTAAAGCTTTTCTTCTAATGAGAAACATCAAATCTGACGTTTCTTTTTATTAACAACTTTCTTTATCGGAATTGTGTCATTAAACTAATTTGATAATAAAGCTGGCAGATGATAAATAAACATGTTTCATTTTTTTTCAAAATATTTTAACTAAGCAAAGAGATTAGGCATAGAAAAATTCAGCTTACTAATGGAATTTAAATTTCCTTCATAAATTTTGTTGGCATACTCTAATGGGTTAGTATTTATCTTTCGAGTAATGGTTTTGCTGTTTTTCTTTTTCTTTCTATTCTCTTCATTTTTTAAAAATATCAACAGTACCCCATAATGTACGAAGGGAGAGGCTGAATTGATTTCTATATTCTACATGACTATAAAAATTTACTTACAAAACAGACTCATAAACTAATTCTGAAGACTTATATGATAACGGAGAAAGTGAATAAATTATTTTATATCGTTGTTGTTCCGAAAATAGTCCCCTGTAGTTGTGTCTTTATCTTTTCTGTAACTATTTTATAGCTTACATAAAACTGTTCAGCAGTTTTTTTTTTTTGCTGAAAATGTTCATTTTTTTTTTTCCTTTTCTCTTTCCAAATATATAAAATAACATTTGGTTAAATGCTTCTTTTCATACATAGGGATGATTACTTTTAAATTAGTTCATTATTTATAGAAAATTCGTGAATAGACGTGCAAATTACAAATTCACTATATATATACATATATTTTTATGATATTGGTAATGATTAATGGTATTTCCTTAACTGCAGAATGCAAAAATTGAAACTTCTGTTGTATAAAATGATACAACATCTTTCAAGACAAGAGTTGTTTCTTTTAAATACAAGTACTGTAATAGTTTATTGAAATAACGGTCGCAACGCATAACTGATAAATCGAACTACATCCTAGCATAAGAACAGCTCGTAAGTTCTTTCAATTTATTATAAAGGGAAAAAGTATTCCCAACGTTGAGTTCAATTATGCATGAAAGTTACATTTTATTTGATACTTATTTAATACTAAAGATAATATCTAACTATCATTGGCGTTATATTTATTGATGTTATCTTGAAGATTTAAACGTGTTTTTCTCAAAGATCATATCGCCGATGATTCCTCAGTCAAAAAGCTGCAAAATAATCTGGAGACAATACAGTAAGGCATATTTCTACTATGAACATAATCCCAATTCATTCAGTAGCATAGATTGCCATAAACCATGGATTGAAGATGTGAATGAAGTCTTAAAAATAGTAAGTTTTGTTTTTATTTATTTACCTTTTCAGTAGCTAATAGTTATATTGCTAAGCAAAATAAAATATATGCATATATATATGATGAAAACATACAAATTTCTTTTTATTTCAGCTCCATATGCATTGTCACGAAAATCAAGAATGGCTTTCAGTTGATGAGGAGAAGGTTTTACGAGGAAAATAAGAAAATGTATCTTCTAAGGAAGATGAACCCTTCTGTAAAGGAAAATATAATCTGCGAAGCTGATGGGTAATTTATGATACTACATTTAAATGAATTATATATATATAGAGTAAAAAAAGCGCGGAAAAATAATTATGCAATAACGTACTTTTGCAATGCAATTTTTGCTTTTTAATTTATGAGTTGCAAAGGTAGATATTATTGCTTCTTCTGAGTAATTATGAAAGTTTCAATCATTGGAATGCAAGCTAGTATAACAGTAATTTAAATAATGATAAAATTTTTAAATATAATTAAAAGTAATTACTCTTAAAGATGTTTTAACTAAATAACGAGTTTATTCTGAAATAATTAAGCATATATGCTCAAAAAGTTTGTAAATAGTTCACCTTTCGCAAATCTAAGATAATCCATGTAACACAACAGTTAGTATTCCAGTTGTGTAACAAAGAATTAAGTTCACTTCAGTAAATTACTAGTACTGCAGTAGTTTTAATTAATATTTTATTTAGATTTATATGCGACTCATGTGTTATTGCAGTATTTATTCGGTAGACTTGTAATCTTTAGGAATTAATGAACTGTACATGGATTTTTTCTTTGCGCAAATATTAAGGATCATGTCTATGTAGTAAAAAATATTAAATAACTGTGTTACTCATTTCATAGTAGTATAAAATATTCTTGCTCTAGTGTACTTACGGTTAAATTAAGTGCAACATACAAAAGAAATTTTGTATTTGTGTATTCGTACACTGGTTAGAGCACATTTAACTGGAATCTTCTGATAGTGGTGTAAAATTATTTTGTAAATAAAATTTTGCACTTTTTAACTTATATGATAGTTAACTAAAACACATTTTCGTTTAAAAACGTGTTAGTATTGTGTTGCTTGGCAGTTAATCTGCTTTTTATACTAATTGAATAACAATATTATTATTTTTTTTCATATTTTTGCCTTTAAGTAGGCAGATCAAACTTTAAAATCATAAGCTCTGCTTTAACTCATTTGTGCTTCTTTGTTTTATTTTGGTGAAATTCGGTTGATATAAGTTTGAGTCATATGAAGATTAATTAAAAATTATTGTTTGAATATCATTAAAAAGTTATAATCCAGAACTTAGGGTACTTTTTACTAAAATAACTTTTCATGCATACATCTCCATTCTATTCCGAACTAACATGGATAAATATATGCAACCGTTCGTTACATTTGGCATCTTTTTTTTCTAAACATCCAAAATTGTTTCAATTTCTTTTTTGAACGTTTTAGATGCATAAATGATTTACTTTTAGAAGTATATTATGATACTGATAACATGCGATGGGCATGCGCTCAAAGGGAAAAGCTAATGCAGCTGCAAGTCTTATTCATATAATTTTGGCAACCACTTTTACTGCTATAAATAAATAAACAAATAAAATAAAATATAACTGGGAATTACAAAATTTCAATATTTACATGTTTCTAGTGCTATAATGACAGACAGTATCAAAAAAATTGACATACTATAGGTTTCTTGACACTGGCGTCGTGACGTCAGCGTGACGTCAGCCAATGAAAAACGAGCTAGCTAAAACGTCACAGCCTACTTGGCGAATTAGAGGAGATCCTTAACTGCTTCTGAGCTCTTATTGGCTCCGAGCGTAGTGACGTTTAGTGTCAAGTTAAGTTGCTTTCTGGTATAGAATATATTTTTTAAGAAAAAGTTTAAATGATGTCTCTAACTTTGTAAACACAAAAGCATGAAAAGTGGTTTACCGTGAAAGATATTGATAAACTTTTCAAAGGTCAACTCTTAATAAACTTTTGTACTGTAACGATGAGAAAATCAACGTAGTAAATGCACAAATTTGTAATGAATTACAGACGCGTATTTCGGGGTTTCCAAAAAACTTTTTCAGTGTCAAACTGTGTGAACTTCTGGATTCAAAGTCAGCCGACAAAAGTAAAAATTTTAAATAATCAATTGAAATAGGAGGATGTTCCTAAACGATGTCATGCTTTCTTGAGAGTGGGGGGGGGGGGAGGTATAGTGACGCTTGTGACTCAGTAGATAAAACAAGGTCTGCAATTTGTTGAACATTAGTGCATTTATTACTTGGTTTTTCTGTTTGTTATTTTTTTGCTTGATTCCGTATTGCGTTATTAAAGATATATTATTTTCATACTATGTATGCATTTATTTATTTATTTTTTAGTAAAACAAATAAATAATACTTGTTTCCGTGTTACATTTTTGAAGTTATCTTTTTCATGCTGTGTGAGTGCATATATACAGTGGCCACCGCTTATGAATCACGTTTGTTCTAAACAGTTGATGAAATTGATTGAATAAAACGTCTGACTTAATAAAGCTGGATTTTGCTCTATTTTTGACAATTTGAATCGTTAAAGCAGCTGATTCATTAACCGGCAACTACTGTATATGATTGCACTTTCTCCTCGTCCTTAGTTTTGAGATTTCGCCCTAACTAAAAATTTTTAGCATTAATAATACCAAAACTAAATTTTAATATAGTCAAGTAATTCCATCTGACCTTGCTCTAACTAGACGCAATGTAAACTAGAGTTTTATTTAGTTTTCTTCCTCAGATGAACCATCTGTGATTGTTCGCTGAAACACCGACTGTGAATGAAAAAACGAAGTCCGCCACGAATTTATGACGGAATATGAAATGAGATAACATGCTGTTGAAGTGTGACAGCTGCATTCAGTCTACTGGCTGTAGACATGTAAGGGTACGTCAAGGACAAAAGAATCCTTTGTTTCTTGGCTTTAGAGAAATAACCGGGACTCCCCTTGATGCCCATTTTCGTTCCAAAAGCCGGCAAAGAATGATAATAAACTTGCATTATTTGAAGAGCGTTGAAATCTGTGTTGCCGGAAAAATGTTTATTCTAAGGATTTTGCGTGTCACTTTGATATCAACTTCTAGTTAATAGATTCGTGCTGAAATGTAAGTCATGAATTTTGATGATGAATAAAATTATTTTGCTGAGATTGTGTGTTTTCTTTATGACTGAACTCAGGGCTCTGTTTGAAAATTAAAACTAAAAGATTCATATTCGTGCCAAGAAAGTATCGAATAAAATGAATAAATACGAGTCATCTCTTTTTTTTTTAAACTAATACTTTTTTGCAAAACTGTTTATCTACGATAATCTCTGGTGTGTTCTATGGGGGAGGTGATAAATAAAAAAACCCCTTTCCCAAAGGGAGTTCAATATATTTCTTAGTATATAAATTTTCTTTAATGCTTTTTTTAGGGTAATCTGACTAGTGAATAAACACACTCCAGTGAATGAACATTTCATAATTTGTGTTTAAAAATGGGTTTTTAAAAGTTTATTTATAGATGAATGCTTAATCTGTATAGTCTTAAGCAAAGGAGAATCAGAGTGGACATGATTCAGCTGATTAAATTTTTCAAAATGAACAATGTTACGGGGTTAGATTTTTGCACGGAAAGCAAGACAAGGGGTCAATGTTTTAAGCTGTTTAAATCTTAGGCTAATCTGGAAATTCGGAAAAATTACTTTTTTAGCAGGGTAGTGGGAACTTGGAACAGTTTACCGGAAGAGGCGGTAAGGAGCAATAGAGTAAGCTTTAAGAGGGCCATTGATCTTCATTGTTGTCTATAATTTGACTAGGACAAGCCCAGTTGTGCCCAGAGCCTGTTGCTGGTCGTTACATTTGTATTTGTACAATTGGGGACTGTCACTTCTCTCTTAGATATTTCTTTAAAGAATTTTTGTCCACTTGTTGGACGCGTTAATTTACTAAGATTACTAGATTGCTACTCTTTTTGTTTGAATAACTCAAGGACACCCGACACAAAACCATAAAATTCTTTCGTTTTATTATTTTATTTGTTTATTTATTTTTTTATAACAATTACACATTGTAACAAAAATGTTTAGAATATCTTGAATCAAATGCACTCGTTCATAACGTTATTATGACTCTGCGAAAATGAAATTGTGCTCAAGTGTTCAGACACAGATTAGACCGCCCTGCTATCAAAATTGTTTACGCTAAAAGGTTTGGATATTACTCTACGTTTCCAACTTCTTAATTACCGAATCATAGTTTTATGAGTTCATAAGACACCTACGTTCATTTTCGCTTTTAAAATATTTTCACGTTTAAAAATGAAGACATAAAAAAGGAAAAAGTCAAGTATTTGCTTTAAATTCAAGTTACTTAAAATGGGAAACACTCCTTATACGACTTACGGTCATATTCAGCTGCCGACTCGAGTCTCCATTAGGAACCCGAAACCCCGAACGGGTACTCGCCGATGACTCAAATTGGCTGGTGGATAACATTAGAGGGTTCCTCGTCCCTTCGTCCATACATGATTCAGTTAATACTGTGTCAATCCCATGTATGGTTTTGAATTCATATTTTTTAATACATACCCATCTTTTCCCATCTATACCCATCCCTCACAATGCTACGAAAAACTCCCTGAGAATTCAAGAATGTTAAATGACACCTGTGTGCCAAATTTAATTAAAGATTGGACGTAAATTGTGGATTCGTATAAGGAACTCTCTCACACACACAAACATAAATCAATTTTATATATATGTACCTAGATTTATTTTTTTAGTTTCTATTCAAACTTACTGGAGAGAGCGAAAAAAATATTTGCATAACTAAATAATTGCACCGTTTCTGAATTCCTTATTTTAAAGGAATATATTGACAGTTCAAATATAATTTTCCAGAAACATTTGAATATGAACGTGGAAACTAGATCAATTCAGTTCATTAGTTTATTTAGCAACTCAAATAAGTGCATAGAGACAAATATGCTTCAGCAGCTTTCATACAGATGCGTCAATCGTGTACCGAGTCTCGATAATTAAAGAGCACGAATATGTTCGATTCCTTTGATTACTAATTCAGCAGCTGAATTCTAAATCAAAGAGCAAAGAGCTTTCTTTCATTTAATAAACTGGTGCAGCGTGACGGACTATGATAGTAA
>JAXGGA010019997.1:0-19000 GCA_038373865.1 Uloborus plumipes
AATTTCGTATCAATTAAAAGCCAGTCCTTGTTTACTAGATTCAAAATTGATGATAGTTTTCTAAATGAGAGTCCTTCTTTATGGGCGAATAACATTTCATTCCTTGAAGGGAAAAAGACAGTCTCAGTGCTTAGAGCAGTAAATGATACAGCTGAAAGAGCGGTAAAAATTATGCAGGACTTATGGTTGGCTCACAGCTGAAGAGGAGCAAAAACAATTTTTGTTACGCTGCGTTCAAGAGCACCGAAAGATATACCCTGACTGCAATAAACAAACATTAAAACGAAAGTACGTTAAGTAATGTTTATTGTACTGCAATATTGTTGCAAATGTATGTTGTAAATAGTTGTAAATGTATGTTGTAAATAGTTGTAAATATAATGTTGTAAATAAATTGTTGTCATAATTTTTTTAAGAAATTATTTTTTCTATTTATTAATTGCATCATTTATGAACTTTAAATTGCAGATACACTGAAAGAAAATAGCAAGTTCCAAAATCACTAAGAACATATTCTCAAATCAGCATTTGCAGATGAATAATTAACCCATTAAGCGCCAAGTCTCCCTTTTTGGGAACCTTAGGTTAAGATTTTTTTTCCTTCGCAAGTACTTGAGATATATTTCTTGAAAGTGTTTGTTATTAACCAACAAAGTGCCTAACTTGATTGGTATTTTTATCAAAAAAAATGAAACTTAATTTCTATTTTTTAAAAAATAGTTAATTTAGGAGAAAATTCTGATTTTTACTTTATAAGGAAAAAAAATCCTTAAAAATAACTAAATCGAATGCAGGCGTTTAAAAACATTGAAAATAAATCACAAGAGATCTCTTTTCAAGTCCTAATAAGCAGGGGTCAAGAAAACTAATTTGAAAGGGTTTTATAGCTGTTTATTTACGAAGGTCCCAAAATGGGAGACTTGGCGGGTTCTGACTAGAAGAACAAATCTCAAGAAAGCAGAATTAAAATCTCGCTCACTTTGCATGAATAAACTCACTGCTCATTTCATTTGCTGTTGAAGGTCACCCCCTTTGTATTTGAACATAGTAAGCTCTCTTTTGTCATGAAGAGGTATTTCCGGGCTCTCTTTTGTTGTTCAAAAGCAGGTGTTTTTCTCAGAAAAGGTGACATTCCACTCATTCTGTACAATGTTCTAGATAAGCAATGGTCAGTCATGCCCAAGGACAATGGATCATCTCCTAAATTTCTTGACTTTGCAGCAAGCTTTAGACAAGCCAGGGACAACAAATTGTAGCGCAGTACCAGAAAATGAGTGCAGTATCACTTGGTCGCCCCCACTATACTCTGATCAGATAATTGAGAAGGAAAGTCGTCATGTCTATTGCTTAGATCATAAATATAATTGGATAAAAAAATCAAGCTGAATTTTTAGGAATTATTGCAGGTTTTGATACGAAATTGGAGAAACTGAAATCGTTACTTATACCTCTACTTCAACAAAAAAACAGATTTTTTTTGTCCAAAAAACATTCTGATATTGTAAATTATGAAACATGTTATCCAACATGCTGCGAAGTATACAATAGGTACACAGTAGAAAAAATAAATCAATGAACCTCGCCTATGAGGAAAGTAATATAAAGTTGTGCTGCTCAAAAATTTCTTAGTTTTGTTTTATACTTGTCTAGGGTTACAGTCATTTTCATTTACAGACTACATTTACTTGATTCCCGGCAGGGTTAATGTGAAGTTTTAATTTCTTCATTGTGGTACAGGAAAATATTAAGGCTTCAGGCTAAAAAGTTAAAAATTTTTAGGAACAATTTCCGTTTCATGAAAAAAAGTGATGCTTAGAATATGCAAAAACTTACATGTTTTTTACTTCAAAGCTTTTATATTGATTAAATAAGATATCAACTTAATAATAAAAAAAGTGAGGTATTAATAGTTAACTTTGCTAACTGCACAAAACTAGTTTTTATGTTTTCTAACCAGTTTTAGCCAGATTTTATTCGATCATCACTATTGAAGAAAATATAATTATTTATCCCCATTAAACGCCAAGTCTCCCATTTTGGGACCATACCATATCTCATGACTAAATAAATATTTTTGAAAAATTGAAGTTACATATGATTGTCGATGCGTATTGAACCTCAAAACATACAAAAATTAAGATATGTTTAATGTGGTTCATATAGCGGCGTTTAATGGGTTAAAAAAAATGTATTTAAAATGGAAAAATTTTACTTAAAACTTGAAAAAAAAACTGTAATTTTGAGTAAGTTGCGGGAGAATTAAATATAAAATGAGAGAAAAAACTTACATTTAGCTCTACTTATATACTTTGTGCTTCATATTTTTCATCTTGATCATTTCTTAAAATTTCTTTCATTTTTTACAAAATACATAGAAAAAAAGCTATTTTTGAAGAAAATTATGAATTTTAAGCCTCGTGTGGGGTGCCTAAATATTTTTTAATTTGGATAAATGATTTTTTGGGACATGTTGGGATCTAGTAGAAGTGTTTTATCAACATGAAATTTTAAATTTCCCAAAAAATTTTTTTTCGATTTGGCCCAGTGAAAAAGTGCTAATTCCCCTTTTTCGGACGCAAGTCGGCACGGGTTACCGTTGTTCAAATTGCATGAAACTTTATTTTACCATTGTTTTGATGTAAAAGGAAAAAAATAAGAGGGTATGCTTTTCAAAATTCCGACTTTCGATTTTTTTGGGACACCCTAATATATATATATATATATATATATATATATATATATATATATATATATATATATATACATATATACATATATATATATATATATATATATATATATATATATATATATATATATATATATATATATATATATATATATATATATATATATATATATATATATATATATATATACAGGCCCGTCATTTAGGGGGGCAGGGGAGGTCATTTGCCGTCCCCCTGATTTTGAGAAATCAATGTATTTACATATAAGTGGGCATGGTTTTCGTTGTTTTCTGGTGAAATTGTATTGTGTTTCTACCTTTGATTCCCCTCCCCCTGGAAAAATTTGAAATGACGTTCCTGTACATATAACCTATAAAAATTACTAATACTTAACTTAATTTTAATATTTCCTCATTATTTTAAAATTACATAAGAACGACGGTGAAATTGCGCTTTATTAATTTTACTTCATTAGTCACTCTCTGAAGATAAACTAAATGCTTCTGCATTTCGACGATTGCATTGTTTGAATTAATTTTTGATTATTTTTCAGTTTGGATATTTTCACATGCACGAATAAAACAATCGGCCAATAGTTTCCTTCCTTTCTTCATACACAAATTCAGGATTAGAGCCTCTAGAAGTATTGTGAGTAACCTTTTTATGTTTTGGAAACTCATCTCTCAAAAAGAATGATTGATTCCGGAAACCGAAAGAAATACCGCGTAAGAACACGGTTGCGTAAACAGAATGAACAAATGATTTATTACCAAGCTGCAGTTTTATTTTACTTATTAATATATCCTTCTTTGCAACCAAGTCTTCAAAAAAACATGATAAAATATAAAAGTTATAAGTAACGTTATTCAACTGAACTTACTCTCCTGTGGATACTGATAAAAATTAAAAGGCAGAAAATTCAAATGAAATAATAAATTCAAACCTCCAAAATCAACACAGCTTAATTTTAGTGTTTTAGTGAGGGATTTTTTATTTTCGTCTCTGTTTCATGTAATGCTCATTTAGAATGATTCATATTTTGCTTTTTAAATTACTTAATGGCGTAATGATTTTTGTTTTAGAACATACAGGGTGAGTTTCAATTAACCTACAGTTTTAAAATGAAATAACTCAATAACCATTGTGGTACTTGTTTTTTTTTTTTTTTTTTGTTAATTGAAAAGAAAGTCGAAAAGGAAATTTATCCACACTGTATTTTGAACCCGGGTCATAGTGCATCAATACGAGAGCTACCATCCTGGTTCATTGGAAGGGCGAATGGGCATTGAAAATTGTTGGCCATCTTATTTATTGGATATAAATGGTAGCGATTTTCATCTTTAGGGTCACATCAAAAACGAGGTGTTCAAGAAGAAACCGCCAGATTCAAGAAATCCATTTCTGAGTCATTTGTAACAGAGTAGAGCGCAAGTAACTGATTACTTTGTGACTAGGTTGCGCTACTGTATCGCTTCTTAAGATTATCACTTTGAAAACATAATGCAATAATTTCTTTGTAGATTTTCTTTCTTTACTATAAAAAAACAAAACAAAACATTACCGCGTTATTTACAACGGTTCTCGTGTCATTTCATTTTAAAATTGTAGGTTACTGAGAAGTCACTTTATTTTTCTTTGCTTTATTACTCCATACCACAAATTCCAAAACCATGATACAAAATATCCAAATTAATGTTGATATTAAAACATGTTGCCTAAACAAGTAAAGACAAATGAAGCATATGTGCAACAATGACATGTCTTGCAAAAGAAAGTGGTACTTATCTGTTAGCCGGGCGCGAGCGAAAAATCAAAAATTGCCAATGTCGCCAAGCGAAGCGAATGACAAATCTGTCAACAGAAAAAAGTATGTTCAATGGAAAATAAATATGGGTGTAAGAAATTTGGCGGAGTTCTATGTTATTTAGATGTACATTATTTTACCAAATTTCGCCTACGCCTGGCTAAAGAATAAGTACCAATAAAGTTTTTTTACCTTAAACTTCATTTTCATCTGCAATTCAATTTATAGCATAAATATTATTGAGCAAGAATTTTTAACTTTCTGATTGTATTCTCTTTTTCCCAACGGCTACGACGGCAGCGTTTCAGTGAAAAAAAAGGATCCGTAACCCTAAAATATTTTTCGTACATTTTTAGAAAAATCACATATTCTTAAAGATTTAATCGCAATTTTATGCTGGTAAATTAATCATATAGAATAGCGCACAATTTGTCATGTTCTCTCTTTTAGGTGGCGTCTGAAGCATATATTTATTGCAAGAAAGTTTAAAACAATTGTAAATAAAATAACAGAAAAGCGTTCACGTACCATTTCTACAACATTGGCTAATAGCTTCTTAGTACAAAACAGATATTTGTAGAACAATGCATTAAGGCTAATTCTTAATTATTTAACCTCTTTGTTCATCAAACAATATGCATACCACGTAAAGGAAATTGGGTTTTCCTAGTCAAACAAACTTGCTTGATTAAATAGTTATTTTTCTTTGATAAAAGACCTAACGGGAAAAGCTTTTTAAACTAAAAAGAGATCAAACTGTAATCTTCAGGTAATTTGTTTATACCCTGTAAATGCGAAGCCTTTTAAACCTCCCCAGTCAATAAATTTCATTTAAACTTAGGTGTAACAACAATTTACCACTGCTCATAGCAACATGTTGATTTAGCTTTCACTAATTAAAAGTAAGAGTATTTAATTATGCTAGTCTACATAATGTGCAAATTTGCATAGTTAAGTAGAATAAATGAGCATATACATACTGCGCCATTAATTCAAAACTCTGTTCAAAGCTACGAAAAGCATTCAAATAAATAAAATGCGATTCATATTGCAGGTGTGTGAGAGTTAAATGAAGAATATAGTTTTTACAACTACGAACATGTCCTTAAAATTATTTTCGCCCTTCAATCTTTCATTTACTATTTACAGAAAAGGACGACCGTGAAACTGTACCCTGCAAAAATGTACTTATTTTCTAACATTAAACATAGCGAATTGACAGGGGTGCCTACAAAAGGAGGGAAGGGGACATGGTGCCGACTGTCCCATTGAAATTTCAAAGGGGAGGATGGTGTTAGCTGCGTAACAACATTTAAAGAAATCGACGGACCATTTTATATTAATTAAGTTTTATTTGAACACTTAACTCACACACAACCATAGCGACCAACTCTTTTCTCACCTTTTTTAAATTAAAGTCAAAATCTGAAAAGAATAGAATAAGGTTGCTATGGCAACCGTTGCAGGCAGCTGCGTCTTTTGAGTTGAGTTGTTCTTAACATTTTCTCCCGCCTTGACACATTTTGGCAAAAAATCTTCAACTCTCTGCACATATAGTGACCACAACATTATTTGTCATTAATATTAAAATTTGTAACATAAATGCAAATGTACTGAGTAATATGCACAAAATAAAACAAGTAACATACAAAGTAACATACATAAAAACAGAATACAGTTAGCTGCAAGATCATTCAAGTTTCCAACGGCAAAACAGCAATTTTAGTCACTGCTCTCTTGTATTCCCCGCTTTGCGTTTTGACTTTTACCACTCGAACTCTTTGATCCTCGCCAGGGTACACCTCAGTAATCCTACCTAGAAGCCATTTTATGCATGGCAAAAAGTCTTCTTTTTTTGGACCATCATGCCTACTTTTAAGTTTTGTTTCTCAATCATCCATTTAAACCGCTGCTGTAACGTGCTCAAATAGTCTCTCTTCCATTTTTGCCAAACACTCTGGATAACCTTTGTAGTTCGCTGCCATCGACTTAACCTGTTGTCAAGCAAAGTGGTCAGCTCGGGCTCAGGCACTGCACTCATTGACCGTCCACGTCTCTCATTTTTGTAGAATTTTTCTCTGGGCGAAAGACACCTAAATGTGGTATATAATAAGTTATCCCTGGATCTTCTACCTCTTTGACCTCCTGCATGTGTCCTAAATCCCCATATTCTCTCATGAATTTAGTATACAGTGCCATTTGCACAGGGTCTTTTTCTAGACGCCTATATTGAGAATTAAGTTTTCTAAGGGCCATACTTTTTGATTCTCCCAAACACTGGGGATCTTTTTTGAGGGCCATTTGTACAACAAACTTACCGTTTTCATCTCTTCTATAAGTTTCTGCAAAATTTTGATCACATTGAAATTCGTCAGAACTTTTTATAAGTGGCCTTTCATCCACTTCTTCTAATTCCCAGAACTTTCGTAGTTCATCATTTTAATTTTCTGGCTCACTAATTAGCCCACAATGCACTTTGGTTTCCTCATAATTAGTAGTACTTCCTCCAACTACATAACCAAATACAGAATTTTGTAGAATTAAGTTTGAATTTTGAATATATATTTTCCCAGATAACAGCAACTCATAAAAAACTTCATTTCCTAACAACATCGATATTTTCCCAGGCTTATTAAAATCACGATCAGCTAATTTAATATCAAAAGGAAAATTCAATTTATCAATTGGGACATATTGAGAAGGGGTTATATTTGTTATTTTGGAGGTTATTAGAAAATTTAGTTCCTTTGAAAAGCTCTTATTATGATTCTCTATCGTAGCACTTGTTCTCCACTTTACATTTACGAATATTCCACCAACCCCATTAAGTGCTAGATTTATCTTTTTCTTAGGGGTGCGTAATAAATCTGCCAGCTCATTAGTGATCAAATTGCACATGCTTCCTTCATCGAGGATCTCCCTAGCAGAGATCATTTCCCCTTGATAATTCTGAATATAAACAAGCGCAGTAGAAAGTATCACTGTCGATTGAGACACAATATTATTTAACACTATGGTTTCACTGCATTTCCCTTGACAGGAAGGCGCCAAGGCATTCAAGTGACTCCTGCTCTCAACAGCTTCACTTTTAACTTGGGTAATACTCGAATCTCTTTTTTGATTTATCAAACTAACGTTCGGTGATTGAACATCAATTTCATATTGAGCAGTTCTAAAACCCTGATTCCCATAACATAATGTTGTGTGATGTCTTTTCCTACACTTCAAACATGAATAATTAGACTGACAAGTTTTTTGTGAATGGTTTGGAAGCATACAGTTAAAACAAAGTTTAAATTTCTTTACAATTTCTACTCTCTCTTTTACCGGCAATTTCTGATATTTTGAACACTTACACTTAACATGATTATTCATTTGACACGTAACTCACTTACGGAGTTTACCCAATTCTGGTTCTGGCACAATTGACAAAACTCTGGGAGAATTGTTGCGTTTTACATTTATATTAGAAGCGTTAAGGGTTCTCGGGTGGTTTTTCAAAAAATCCATTAACTCAGCTACTGACGGTAATTCATCTTTTTTTAAATGTCTCTCCCACCACATTTTAGTATTGGGATCTAGTTTCTGACTCAAAACATAGCAAAGAAAAACAGAAGAAACACCCTCTATGCTTTGGTTTAAAATTTCCAGTGATCTTAAACACTCACTCGCGACATCTATTAAACTCAAAACTGCGGTCGGATTCTCATTTTGAATATTAGGAATACTCATAAAACGCCTTAAATGCGCGTAAACTTGTTCACAATTATTCGAATATCGTTCTTCTAACAGCGACCACGATAACTGATAATTTCCATCTGCTATAGATATAGATTGAATAATGCATAAAGCATCACCTTTAAGAGAGGATTTTAGGTATTGTAATTTTATTCCATCTGACAATTCCTTATTTGAATGAATAGTTGCATTGAAAATATCTCTGAATGAAAGCCATTCGTTCCCAGGAAATACAGGTAATGATATTTTTGGAAGTCTCACGGTGGTGCTCTGATTTGAAACTCGAACTGGTGGTTTTGAATTAATATTTTCGTGTTTGATACGGTTTAACTTGAAGTCAATTTCATCCCTAATATCATAAATCTGTTCTTGTTCTGTTGCATAATTTTCTACTTCATCGTCTTTACATCGAATTATCATTGGATGATTGGATTGTTTGGCGATTTTAAGCTAAATGATTGCAACCTTAAGCTACGGTCTGAAAAAAATCGCCAAACCCGGACCCTAAAGTAGGATTTTACCTCAAGTTCATAGTGCGACCTGTTTGAAGGTGAGTAATATATTTTGTCAACATGCCAATTACTTCCGCAAAACAAGCACTAAGCCAAGAAACGGGTCCAAAAAGCCCAATTAACAAAACTTGCGACAAAATTTCAAGAAGGTTGTGATTTTGAGGATGTTAATATTTGTGAACAGAAACTTTTATCAATTATTGATGAGTTAAACGAGTGTTTTGAATTCCTTTTTACTAATTGTGGTAAAATCCTACTTTAGGGTCCGGGTTTGGCGAATTTTTCAGACCGTAGCTTAAGGTTGCTATCATTTAGCTTAAAATCGCCAAACAATACAATCATCCAATGATAATTCTGTGGTTGCCAGATTTAATAATTTATCGCCGGACCTTAAACTAGGATTCATCCTGAACTTGAAATTACTTGAACGAGAGATAAGCTGCGTAACCACATTATCATTGAACACTCTTGAATTATAGCACAGTGCTTCGACGGAAACAGCCAACTTGTACTGTTACTCGAAAATCACATCATTTTCCATAGGTCCACTTTACTCCGGCTCGGAAAGGACCAAATGTTTGCGGCGTAACAACATTTAAAGAAATCGACGGACCATTTTATATTTAATAAGTTTTATTTGAACTCTTAACTCACAGACAACTATAGCGACCAAATCTTTTTCACCTTTTTAAATTAAAATCAAAATCTGAAAAGAATAGAATAAGGTTGCTATGGCAACCGTTGCAGGCAGCTGCGTCTTTTGAGTTGAGTTGTTCTTAACAGATGGTTTAAGGAGTTTTTTTCTCTTTTCTTGGGAACGTTTTATGATTGAGGGGGGGGGGGGTGGTGAGGGCTGGTGTCTTCATGATATTTAGAAGAGGGTTTGTGTCTTTACTCTTCGGAGTATGGACATCCCTGCAAACAAGTTAAACATTTTTCTTTAGTTAACATTTTTGGCACGAAGACGTATTTACAATAATAATACAGAATTACCACATTTCATTCAAAGCATTTTACTACTATTGCTTCAGTATTATGAAATAAGAGACAACGTACAGGGAAAACCCTCACTTGTGGAAAGAACTACTTCAAATATATTCGATAAAGACAAATCAGATTCGAGCATTAAAAATGATTTGCGTTATTAATGTGACGTCAAAGTCAATGCTTTATTTTAAACGAAATGTATCCTTAAACATGATTTCCAACATGATAAAAGTTCAACACTAATCAATTAGTTTTGCGTCATCCGCGTTTCATGTAGAGAAGTTTACTGGAGAATTCATTTATGATTGTTTTTTAAAAGAATAACTTTAATCGGAGGGACATTTACTTGTCTTTCTTTTGCAACTGCTAAACACAAATTATGACCATATGGACAAAATTTTAAATATAGTATTTTACAAATTGCAAGCAAACATTTTCTCAGAACTCACTTTCATAATACACATGTTTTAGATTTTCAACCGTAAAAATTATCATTGATTATTTACTTCCCTTTTTTTTAAGGTTAATTTTTTCTTTGCTCTTAATTTCCAAGATACAATTTTCCTTCAATGCAATAAACTATCTAAACATATTCTGAATATGCGGCAAAATAAACAATTTTCGGTGAAAGAAATAATGCATTGGAAATCTATTCCCTTATTCAGCTATCGGTAACTTAAGATCTTCAAGGTCTCATGCCTGAAGATACATTTATACTCAAAAAGTGAGTGTAAATCTTTCTCAGGCCAATGCTTGACTCGGAATTGTCCTTTTTGGGTAAAAAACATTTAATACTTAGAGGAGTAAATCTTTTACTACAGTAACAAATACTTACCGATATTCTTAGTAAAATACTTTTAACTTGTGAAATCAGTTTTCGTGTTATGTAGCATGCTCGTTAACGTGTAATATTGTCGGTTCCTTTTTTGCGGTGTAATAATTTAGTAGCATATTAAACTGCCTGTTACAAAAATTTACGCAAAAACTGGAAAGGCCAACATTTCTTTTTATTCTTTGCGTGCTTAATATTATTTTTTAAAAATTTTGAACATTATTTTGACTATACTACAAAATAACAGCAATTAATTTTAAATTAAAAAAAATCTTGAATAGCTATTATATTTCTTTAAGAATGAAAAAATGCAAATTTGGTATTATGGGATCAAAAATAAACAGAAAGAGATAGAATTTTTTCTCGATTCAAAATTGCGAAGAAGGTTTTTTTTAACACGCAGAGAGGTGTTAAAATAAGCCGTAAAACAAAAGAGAAAAAAAGACAACGCTTAATCTCAGTTGCTTTGTTCTTAAAACGTTAATTGCACACGTTCCTATCAACTCTAAAAGATCCAACAAAGTTTCGCTTACTTAAAAATAAATAAATACATTTTTGATTGACATGTGCGGAGGTACATATGCACGGAGGTTTTTAAGCATCCAAATCAGAAAAATTATAAGGTATCGCTAAGAAAGATTTTTAAGGATTATTTAAATATAATATTGTTTTTATCTACATATAAACTACAGCTGAAAAATATAGAGATCCCGTTTTTCTCTTGACGTAATTATATGACAGGTAAAACTTCACAAAGGCGTTGAAACATTTTCAGGCAAAAAGATGTTAACACTAGTAGTTTCTATGCAGCGTTGCAAAATCAGTGAGCGCAAAATAAAAATCTACTCCACATAGAACATCGATTGTGTATTTTCTCGGATTAATTATTAATGCTATTAAAATTTATTTAATGTTTGATGTTTACAAACGATTTCCTTTTTACACAAATGATAACAAAACAAACTTATGCTATTGGTAAATTTCATTTTGCTGTTCATATCACTGTTTATGCCATGTAAAAGAAGTATTGGTCTTAGTGCCAACCACTTATAACCATAGTGACCATATTATTGTGAAATTCTAAGTAGCTAAACTGGCCGACAAACAAACGCACTTATGAAATGCTTGAGAATGAAATTTACTGACAACGGCAAACAATTTCTAAATTAGCAAGACGTTTCTTAAAAAAAATGTTTAACGGATTAGTAATCTAAACGCCCTTGTCACAAACGTACACTAGATAATATTTTCTATAAAAGGATTAGAGAAAAACAAGCTTTCTTTTTGTTTTCCTTTTTATTCCTATAAAAGAAAAAAAAAAGAAGAAGGAGTTAATAAGATATGAGGAATTGAGCAAAGGTAAAATGAGCTTAATCTTCCGTAAAAATTATTGCGGTAAAAGAAGATTTAGAAGAAATACATTTGTTCAGTATTTTTGTTTCCAGAAAGAGAAGCAGGAGCATAGTTTAAGGAAAGATGGGTCCTTAAGTCTAACCTTCTCCCGTAATAATTTGAAAATAATTCTCCGATAGAAAAGACATAATTTCTTCCAAATGATTAGCCTGAATACTTAGTTCCATATTTGCATTTTTTCTTGCGTATTATACAGTTGAAGAGAGCACAGTACAAAATGCATGGCACAAAAACATAGAACACGTAATAATGTGTAAGCACAGGACTAAAACTAGCTTAAGGATTACATGACTTTTTAATCATGTACAAGGATCTTCTGAAAAGCAGTCTCTGAACCTCAAAACAAAAGAACCTTAACAAAAAAATGTGTTCAATATAAGTTAAAACATAAGTTATGATAGCACTTGATCGCAATACTGTTGATCAGCAGTTTTTACTTTAAAATGAGCACACTGATGCTACATTAAGAAATATTTTTAAAACCACAGAAAATAAATATACAACCATCATGTGATATAATGCAAACTATGTAAAAAACTACCTAAGCAGAGCTACTTTTTTTTCTTATTTTATAATTTAAAGAAAAAAAAAGGCAAAAACAGAGTCTTCAACACAATTTTTCGATTACTTACCCAAGAAAATGTATCGTTATAAAAACTTACTACAGCCATTTGTCATGTTTAAGGTGCAATTTCGATTATTATTATTTAAAGAAAATTCTTTAAAAGCGACTTTCAAGGACAATAAAGATTAATGCTATGTATCACTTTTATTGTTTTAGTTAAATTTAGGAAAACTGATGCGTTAAGAAGAACATCGCCCTTTAACATGTGTCACGATATTTTTATTCTGGATCGCTAAGTGTTTTGTTAATATTTCTAAATAATGAGGCCACCACTACAGTGTTTTCAAATTAACTAAAGTATGAATATTTCATGTATGCATGCATGTCATGTTGATATTACAATGTATTGAAAATTGCAGCAGTATATTTTTATTGTTCTATTTTCAAACTATTGAAGTTAGTTTTTATTGATCACTAGTTTTTGTTGATTACCAGTTATTAGTTTAAAGGTAGTCTTTTGAGTTAGTGAGTATTTTTCTCCTCTTCCCCTTAAAGTAAAATTAATTAGCTTTTTAAACTTAAATGCTGACTCACTGACTCATAATTTAAATGCAGCTCCAATCACATTCCATGTAGTAATAAAAAAAATATCTTTGAAGATAACGGCAACTGTTTCTTAAAGCTGCAGCCCTGTAATATGTTTTTTAATTAAATTGTACCTCCATTAGTAAGAAAGGATAACATATTTACCTAAATAAATAAATGACAACTTTTACTGGCAAACTTTTACTATCGACTTACTTTAACTTGCATTGAAGGAAGCTGCTACGGCCAATTCATGAAATAAAAAGTACCTCTTAAGCAGTTCATAAATTGATATTCATTGATCAAATTACCTAGTGCATAAAAAGTATTAAAAACTGTAAATGTAACAAATACCTTTGTGCTAAAAAGAAGTAAGTAAATTACAGAACTCTGTAAACGCAAATTTACGAAAAATTCCAGACAAGGAATTTGGGTTTGCAATAAAGCCCTTCGTCAATTGTGAAACACTCGTATTTGAAACAATAAATTTCCATCAATCTACTTTGGGAAAGAGTATGTGCTCTTCCTGTCTGCATTCGTTTAGCAAATTAGTGCGTTTATAACGAAATTCAGTGCAGTATTACTTGAATTTGTCTTTTTCTAAATGTTACACTTTTCTACCTGAAATTAACTTGTAAAAAAATATTGCTCATTGGCTTCTCATTTCAGCATTTTTAAACCTAAGCCTAAATACACAAGTGTATTTTATGATAGTAGAAGGAATTGAGAAATAGCTTCTTTAAAATTTATGAAAGTTCAAAAAATGTATAATAAAATTTAAAGAAAAATAAAATAAAGTAACACTGATAATAGTTTTTATAAAGAGAATCTTGCACGTGAAAGGAAACTATGATGTTTCATTAGCTAGAAGTTGTTTTGTTCAAGTTATTATGATTTAGAAATAATAAACCATAAACAAAATATTTTAAGCAGATAGGAAAATAGGTGCATACGAGAAAATACCGTTATTCTCAATGAACAGCCAAAATAAATTTCGGAGACTGTTAAAGTTTCAAAATCTAATTTATTAAAGGAGTTCCCATTTGCCAATATTTTGCACAAACAAAATTCAATCCCTTTCAATGGAATATTTTCGATTATGCTGTTTTTGAATTCCATTACTTGCCGAGTAGAATCATTACAAAAAATTGCAATTATTTTAAGCACACTGTTACTTTGAACTTTTCGTACAAAAGGTAATTTTTAAGTCAGAAAATGACTTTATGAATCAACACCGATGTATTTTGTGTCTAAAAGAATTTTATAGCTGAAAAAAAAAAGGTTTAATATAGCTTATGATTATATCACTCAGTATTTTTTTCAGTATTGCAAAATTGCTAGACTGTCTCATTTTTTAAAGAGAGACATTGATTTATAAACATTGTACACATTGATGACAGATAGAGTAAGAGAGAATATTTGGTTTTGGTAACAGTTTACATGTATGTCTATGTAACTATACAATAATATACGTTATAAAAGAAATATAAGAATATACATGTACGTTTATGAAATAGACATGTATGTCTGTTCTGATAACAGTTTATATGTATGTCTTTATATGTTTCTATAAACATGCAAAGTTTGTTGTTGTCGTGACATAGTTAATAAACACTATGAGGGTTTGGGGGGGGGGGGTGTATTGCCTCACATAAAATGGAGCACAAACCATTTTTGCAGCGAAACATGAGGAAATAACGCCCAGGACTCCAGTTGCGCTGCAAAAAATGAACTGTTGTTTTTATAGTGTAATACTGGCAGTTGAGGTTCCAATTTAAAACTGTAAACTGCATAAGTAACAAACTGTAAACTTTGCAATCTTACAGTTTCTTACTGTAAAGTTTGCAATTTTAGTTTATTGCCGTAAAATTTAGCTGTATTATACTGTAAAGAAACAACAACAAAAAATAAACAGTATATTACTGAAAGCAGAGGTTTCAGTTCAAAACTGTAAAATGCACGGTAATAAACTGTTAAATTGGTAATTTTTCAGTTTATTACTGTAAAATTAGCAATTTTACTGTTTGGTACTTTAAAAGTAGCAATTTTACAGTTTATTATTGTGAAATTAGCAATTTTTACAGCTTATTGGGTCATTTTCAAAATTGGGTGTCATTTGAAAATTTGAAATGTGTAAAAAAAAACCTATGAATCAAGTATAATTCTGGAAAATAATTAATCAAACATACTTATATTACACTATTTTAATAATTTTCGTACAGTTTCTCTTGAAAAAATTTTCATGTCTGATTTGTCATGTCTGTTACTAAATATGGTAACAGACATGACAAGTAACAGACATGACATTTTAAGAAAAAAAAATTTATGGGGCAAAAAATTCTACAAATTATTAAAAATTCTACTTGATTTAGAGTACAATCCCACTAAACTAAATTATCTAGCTGAAATAATTAATTAAAAAAATATTTTATGCAAGTAATTAAGGTAACAGACATGACATAATAAAAATATACAAACAAATAAAAGACTTCTGCTTCCTTTAAAGAAAACTGAACATTCAAAATGACTGTTGCTATTTCTTGTTTCCATGTGCTTCAGTACTATAGAAGTGTTGTCATTCCAGAATTCAATGCACAAGGTTTAAAAATTGTAAAAATGTGTATGGTAACAGACATGACATTAATTTCTGAACAACTATTTGATATTAGTTAAAAAATTAAAATTTTCACTTTTATTAAAATTAACTTTATTAAAATGTAATTTAAAGTATGAAGCATGATTGCAAAATATGGCAGAGTGGAAAATTTGACTACTAAATTCAAATTCTTGTTGTTCAACTTCAGTCTTTATTTTTTGGACAGCTGTATTTTTCGTTCCTCTTCAACTCATTCCTAAAAAACCCATTTTCTTAACAAAAAATATTATTAAAAATTATAATGCCTGTACTGGAAATTGTCTGCTAATAAACAAACCAAAAAGTAAATTTATTTTAAGTTACTCAAAATTTTTTAAAAAAAATATTTTTTTGGCGGACAGCAAATGGCACCGAAAAATGAAAATGACCCTATTACCATAAATTTAGCCGATTTATACTGTATAATATTACATCACAGTATATTTACAGTATATTTATAGTGTAAACAAATTCATTTTTTACAGTGTGTCGAACTAACAACCTCCCTCATTTGAAGCAAAGCTTCTTCCTCAGCGTCACAACAGCCCTATATGGTTAGTTTAGAAGCGTGATAGTTAATTTTTGTTAGGGTGAGTTCTGGTAAGTGCGTCCACGGGGTAAGTGCGTCCACTGGGAATTATATGAACACTGTTCTGAAATGGCTTCTGCAACACATCGACTATGTTAGATAACTGTCTAATGATAATTTCAATAGGTAGAATTCAGGCCTGGATTCAATAGACGAAACACAATCAGAGACAATTTAAATGTCTTCAAAAAAACTCTAAAGTAAAGATTGAGAAGGTCTTGTTTCAGTTTCTCTTGTAGTCATACCAAGCAATTGAAGTCAAGAAATGCAAGTTGTTTCTTTTGAGTAATAGCTACTAATAACATATATGGGGTATTTTGATCAAATACTCTAAGTAAAATTTGTTTATATGACGGTACGCACTTTCCCTTTCTTTAAAGTAAGGTGGAGGTAAGTGCGTACCATTTTGATGGGGCAAGTGCGTACCACTATCATGAGGCATATGCGTACTATTATTCGTAGCAAGTGCGTACCATTATGATGAGGCAAGTTTGTACCATTACGTAGAAAATCCGACTCTCGTAATTCACCTTCAATTTTGCTTATAACTCATTTATAAGCCGATTATAAATTCGACGTCATTTCTATCAAGTGTTTATATTTACATTGAATGCGGCGTAAGATTTCAATTTTATTTAATATCTCTGAAATATATTGGCTTTTAAGTATCAGTTAGTACATTTTTCGTTGAAAATAGCAATCATAAGCCATACTTAATTTAAACCAGAATCACAAATTAAGCAATGAAATTAAGTGAAACACTTAATGAGGAACCAACTGATTCAAAAAACGAAGGTGAAATAATGAATAAATTATATTTAAAAAAAATAAGAACACCTTGTAAAAAACTATTTCAATGTACAAGAAAAAAAAAGTACAAGTATCATATCATGATCAATTATTTATTTATTATTTTTTTTGCTCTTTATTTTGTGTTTTCTCTTACTTCTGCTGATTCTAATAGAAAAATATTAAAACCGTATTTATTCAAAAAAAAAAAAACGAATTGTTCACTCAGGTCACCTAACGATCTACCATACAAATAGAATTAGAGAAAATCACAGGGGTACGCACTTAAAACAATGCTATTGGACGCACATATCTCAGTTTACATTTAAGAAGGGGTAAGTGCGAACCCTGGCTTAAATTCAGACTATTTAATGTATTAAACCAAAATAAACTATGTATACTATAAGTGATTATTACTAAATAAAAACAACTTACATTTGCTCACTTGGTCTTATTAAAAGGACAAAGGAAGAAGCACAGACACAACTCTCTCAAACTTAAAATCACAGTTGTTCGTAAGACACGTGGGATATCACTGATTGCGTTTCATCCATGCAAGCAAGTGCTGATCTCTAGTATTAGGAATTATCCCAAGGCAACTACCTAACATATTTAATATATGCCAGAAGTTTTTTCCTGCTCATATTCACATAATTTAAGGCGGACGCACTTACCCCGCTAGGTAGGGAAAGTGCGTACCTTAGAATAGGTGTCATAAACTAGGTCACAAAACCTATGCTTATGGTTTATTTGACACATTATATGCTTGAACATCTTAGTAAAGGATCTGGAAAGAAAACTAAAAAAAAATTGTGAGTGTACAAGATTTTTCAACGGAGCAGCATCCTTGAGAACATGAACTTTGAAAAAAAGGGTACGCACTTACCAGAACTCACCCTACTTGTTTTGAACTAGCAAATCTATTTATTTATTTATTTAAACCCCACCAGCCACCACCATCTCGACCTTGATGAGGGTTTAACTGGATGTGGTGACAGAGAGGAAAAGAAAAACCAACGAACGACCAAGCGTCCGCTGGGAAACGTACATAAACTGGACATTATTTTACACAGAAAACGCATAAAATGCTTGAAAGAAAAAAAATCATTCAATAAAGTTTGGAAATATTTACTAAAAAAATTACATAAGGAACTGTTTATTCCAGGGTTAAAGCAGCATATTATTAACCCATTTATGGCCAAGTTTTTTTAACATTTTTTTCAATTTTTATCTGCTTAAAACTCTTACTTGGAATCGTTTAAATACATTATAGGCGTCAAACAAATCACCGCTGCCATATTTATTAAGTTATTCAGTGTCCTGTTTATTGGGATATTTTGCAGATATGTGAGCAAAATACGACCTTACTAAACTTTACTTTTGCAAAAGTAAAATTACTGAAGGCATCTGTGATAAATTTTAAACAAATCATCGTAAAAAAGTTTCATTTTATGAAAAATAAGTTCGCAAAAAAAAAAAAAAAAAACTTTCTGTGGCTACCCATGCTGGATCGTTGCTTGACATGTTTGTCTGAAAATAGCTGTCAATAAATAAACCATGATGTCCGAATAGTGACTCTGAATGGTTTTCTCAAGAAGAAGGACTATTTAACTTATGAAAAACAGCTTTAGTAAAATGATTTTCCTATTACAGGTGTTTGTATGCAGTAACTAACAAGCGTCCCGTTTTTAAGCTACTGGGCATAAACTCAAAAGCTTAGGTAGCATAATTAGAAAATTTAAGCTTAAAATACAAATAAAGTAGAAAACGTTAACCTAACTCACATGTAACAAAAATAAAATCCTTGACGCAAATTAAAAAAAGTGTTTAAATGCTTTATAACATCTCCTTTCTTGAAAAT
>JAXGGA010019998.1:0-18998 GCA_038373865.1 Uloborus plumipes
TGGCCGTTGACGGCTGATATTGGGCTGGACAACTTCAGGTGCTTGCGAACTCATTATTATGTAATTTTTTTTCTTTCTCGATAGCCTGATAAAAATTTAAAAATATAAAAAAAACTTTTTAAATTTAAAGACTATTTCTGTCTGCTCATTCGCACTAAAAAGTACGAAATAAACGGTGAAAATCCGCTTTGGGTCCCTGCTTGGCGCATTTTCAAAAAGTCGCCAACTGGCGCGTTTTTCCTTGGCTCGCGAATTGAAAGCTCCGAGAGACATTACGCAAAAATTGGCGACTTTTTGAAAATGCGTCAAGCAGGGACCCAAAGCGGATTTTCACCGTTTATTTCGTACTTTTTAGTGCGAATGAGCAGACAGAAATAGTCTTTAAATTTAAAAAGTTTTTTTTATATTTTATTTCAAAGTTTTTTCGTTTTAAAATTTATTTAGAATTGCGTGAAGACAAACGCCGCTAAGCATAATTCACCGAGAAAACAACAAATGCTGTTAGAAATGCTATTCACTAACACTTTATTTTTTATTCATGAGAATATTTCGTTTCCAATTTTGTTAATTTATTAACTTGAGTCAAACGCCATCAAGCGTAATGTTCAATTTGAAGAACTACCAATGCATTTTCTACAGCCCTTATTAGCCTTTTTTAAAAAGTCACCTAAGCAAATTTTTGAACTGGCCTAATATGTTGATTGTCAGCTAATCTCATTCGTTTCATTTCTTCTTCTGCTTTAATATTGCAAGGTTTATCTCCAACAATTTCAGTCGGATTTAAAGCTTCCCATTCGTAGTCCTGCTAATGATTGCACTCGACTCAACTGCACTATAAAGCGGAAGTGCGTTAAAGTTCACGCGTGGATTTAACTCTGCAACCGGAAGCAAAACGTGAAAACCATGACAGAAGCAAGTACAGAATGCCACGCATACCATCCAAAAGTATATTCCTAACACCTTTTTAGAGGAGCGACCTGATGCTTCGTGCCGTTAACACATAAACATCTTCACAAAATACATATACAGGGTGTCCACTCCTATCGTGGACCAATAGCTAATTTCTAAACCGTTAGAGATAAGCATATAGTTCATTTAGGAAAAAATCTCCAAATTACGAAAGGAATTTTGGGTCTATTCAATGTTTTTCAAAAAATCAAATTTTGAAAGAGTTACGAAATTTAAATTTTTATACAGCCCCCCAGTCCTATCAATCATATTTAGTAAAACATTCTTGACACTGTAACGTTTAAAACCAAAAAAAAATCACTGTTCTACGACAAAAATTGACCGAGTTATGACGTTTTGAAAAAACAAGATTTTGAAGGATTTCGCATACGGTCAATTAAGCGATCTCTCGATGACGTCATGAAATAATGCAAAATCTTGATTTTTCAAAACGTCATAACTCGGTCAATTTTTGTCGTAGAACAGTGATTTTTGTTTAGTTTTAAACGTTACAGTGTCAAGAATGTTTTACTAAATATGATTGATAGGACTGCGGGGCTGTATAAAAATTTAAATTTCGTAACTCTTTCAAAATTTGATTTTTTGAAAAACATTGAATAGACCCAAAATTCCTTTCGTAATTTGGAGATTTTTTCCTAAATGAACTATATGGTTATCTTTAACGGTTTAGAAATTAGCTATTGGTCCACGATAGGAGTGGACACCCTGTATATTAAAGGCCTATATTTAAGGTTTGTAATGATTTACTCCTCGGAAATCTACAGCACACCCCCCTTCCTACACCCGGCAACCCCAATATTTTCTTCTCTCGTCCTGTTATCAAACTTGAATTAGAAAAGTCCATTCCAAACGCATTGACAGCAGAGCGGCCTAACGCTTTGTGCCATATCACTAGAGAATCCTCAAACAAATAAATAAAAGCATTTATATTAAAGGCGTACTTTTTTAGCTTATATAATGACTTAATGCCCGAATTCCACAACACATTCCCTTTCCTTCCACCTGGCCAGCCGCAATATCTTCGTCTCTCTCTTTTTCTTACCACTTGTCCCTTTTAAAATTCAATTCTAAACGTCTTTACAGCGGAGCGGCGTGACGCAATGTTCCGTTCGCACGCATGATGATTCTTATATAAGTAAAAATATTTATATGAGAGGCTTATACATAGCTCACGTGAAGATTAAATGCCCACAATCTGCAAATATATCTTTGTTTTGGTTAGCCTTGAGATTAATGTGTTAAATTTATTGTTTGTTAAATTTATTTTGTGTTTACGCACTTTGCCGCTCGCTCTACTATAAAGCGGAAGTGCGTTTAAGTACACGCGGCTGAATTTAACTCTGCAACCGGAAGCAAAAGGTGAAAACCATGACAAAAGTAAGTACAGAAAAAGTCTTGAAAAAATACTGAACAGTCATACAATTAGGAGACTACTTCATTTCCTTTAAAACTTGACCGTTTCTGCAAAGAAAATAAGAAAGCCAACAGCACGTGGTGTTCCCAGGTGGTCACCCTCCCAAGTACTGACCACGCCCGATGTTGCTTGACTTCGGTGATCAGACGAGAACCGGTATTTTCAACATGGTATGGCCGTTGACGGCTGATAGGGGGCTGGACATCTTCAGGTGCTTGCGAACTCTTTATTATGTAAATTTTTTTCTTTCTCGATAGCCTGATAAAAATTTAAGAAATACTGAACAGTTATACAATTAGGAGACTACTTCATTTCCTTTAAAACTTGACCGTTTCTGCAATGAAAATAAGAAAGCCAACAGCACGTGGTCACCCTCCCAAGTACTAACCACGCCCGATGTTGCTTGACTTCGGTGATCAGACGAGAACCGGTATTTTCAACATGATATGGCCGTTGACGGTTGATGGGGGGCTGGACATCTTCAGGTGCTTGCGAACTCATTATTATGTAATTTTTTTTGTTTCTCGATAGCCTGATAATATTTAAAAAATACTGAACAGTCATACAATTAGGAGACTACTTCATTTCCTTAAAACTTGACCGTTTCTGCAAAGAAAATATGAAAGCCAACAGCACGTGGTGTTCCCAGGTGGTCACCCTCCCAAGTACTGACCACGCCCGATGTTGCTTGACTTTGGTGATCAGACGAGAACCGGTATTTTCAACATGGTATGGCCGTTGACGGCTGATAGGGTGCTGGAAATCTTCAGGTGCTTGCGAACTCATTATTATGTAAATTTTTTTCTTTCTCAATAGCCTGATAAAAATTTAAAAAATACTGAACAGTCATACAATTAGGAGACTACTTTATTTCCTTTAAAAACTTGACCGTTTCTGCACCGAAAATAAATAAGCCAACAGCACGTGGTGTTCCCAGGTGGTCACCCTCCCAAGTACTGACCACGCCCGATGTTGCTTGACTTCGGTGATCAGACGAGAACCGGTATTTTCAACATGGTATGGCCGTTGACGGCTGATAGGGGGCTGGACATCTTCAGGTGCTTGCGAACTCATTATTATGTAAATTTTTTTCTTTCTCGACAGCCTGATAAAAATTTCAAAAATACTGAACAGTCATACAATTAGGAGACTACTTTATTTCCTTAAAAAACTTGACCGTTTCTGCACCGAAAATAAAAACGCCAACAGCACGTGGTGTTCCCAGGTGGTCACCCTCCCAAGTACTGACCACGCCCGATGTTGCTTGACTTCGGTGATCAGAGGAGAACCGGTACACTCTTAAAAGTGTGCCGCTTATATGTAAGGCATAAGAGAATTGTGCCTTATATTACTTACATATCAGAGGCACAAAGCGTTAGGTGCCGTTGATACATACAAAGCACAACGAATTGAACGACACGGACAGGAAGCAAAACTTTTTAAAGGCACACTGAATTGGCCGTGCCTTTTAAATTCCCACTTCGCAAGTTTTAAGCGGCACATCGTCTATTCACGCTTTGGGTTTGAGGTTATAGCTGATCACGTGGCCCGTATGTTTATTTTCAATGCTGGAGATGGCGGAGAGTTCGTTATCGCAAAAAATCAGGATTAAATGTATTCTTTCGTCGTTTTCAAGCAATATTATTAGTTTGAGAGAAATAATTTTATGTATTGCATTGTTGTTTGATGCGGATGTAAGAATAGGGAACGAAAATCAAGTTGTAGTGTAGAAATTTGATCGTTCCATGCCTTTCCTTTGCAAGATTCATCGTTTGAAGCAACGGCAAATGAAAAGTCAGTCGGGTGCATTTTGTGCAGAAAAAGTATATTGTGGTTTGCTCTGAAATTTTGCATAAAAGGTTAAAATCACTCTATATTTTATAGCATTTCCATGTATTACATTTAATAAATGTTATACTAAAGCAACTAAAACTAAAAATAGTTTAAATACCTTGTTTTGTTCCTATTCTCAATATTGTCTTTCAAAAAGTTACCTTTTAATTAAAATTGAATAAATTCAATCATGTAAGACTACCTTTGTTTCAGGATCAAACTGACAATTTGTTATGAAGTACTTATTTTCGCTATGTCGTACAATGGCAAAAACTGAAGCTTAATAGCATTTTTTTTTTTTTTTTTTCTTATCTTGTCCAATTTTCAGTTCTGTTGACAAGATTAGCGAAAATAAGATCTTATACAACAATGAAATCAGAAAAAGAAATAAAGTATTATGCACAAGATTTTATATTCTTTGGGAAACATTTTGTTTTGATATATCTAATTAATGTGTCATGACGAATTAAAACCTAAAAAAAGTTTAAAACATGCAAGCACTGGGGTAAAAAATTAAGAAGTTACTATAAACTAACATTGAAATTCTCCTTAATAAACCATTATTATTATTATAAACCTATAAGAGGCACAAATCCTTTTAAATGTAAGGCACTGAAATCAAAAATCAGAGGCACAGACGTCTTCAAATATAAGGCACTGAAATCTAAAATCAGAGGCACAAACGTCCTCAAATATAAGGCACTGAAATCTAAAATCAAATTCACGGTATGTGCCTTTTAATTTCAGAGGCACAAACGGTGCCTTTCGTTTTAAATGTGCCGCTTAATTTTCAGAGGCACAAAAATTCAAAATGTGCCTCTTATTTCAGAGGCACAGTTTTAAGAGTGTATTTTCAACATGGTATGGCCGTTGACGGCTGATAGGGGGCTGGACATCTTCAGGTGCTTGCGAACTCATTATTATGTTTTTTTTTTCTTTCTCGATAGCCTGATAAAAATTTAAAAACTGCTGAACAGTGATACAATTAGGGGACTACTTTATTTCCCTAAAAAACTTGACCGTTTCTGCAAGGAAAAAGAGAAAGCCAACAGCACGTGGTGTTCCCAGGTGGTCACCCTCCCAAGTACTGACCACGCCCGATGTTGCTTGACTTCGGTGATGAGACGAGAACCGGTATTTTCAACATGGTATGGCCATTGACGGCTGCTATTGGGCTGGACATCTTCAGGTGCTTGCGAACTCATTATTATGTACATTTTTTTCTTTCTTGATAGCCTGATAAAAATTTAAAAAATGCTGAACAGTTATACAATTAGTGGACTACTTTATTTCCCTAAAAAACTTGACCGTTTCTGCAAAGAAAATAAGAAAGCCAACAGCACGTGGTGTTCCCAGGTGGTCACCCTCCCAAGTACTGACCACGCCCGATGTTGCTTGACTTCGGTGATCAGACGAGAACCGGTATTTTCAACATGGTATGGCCGTTGACGGCTGATAGGGGGCTGGACATCTTCAGGTGCTTGGGAACTCATTATTATGTAAATTTTTTTCTTTCTCGATAGCCTGATAAAAATTTAAAAAATGCTGAACAGTTATATAATTAGGGGACTACTTTATTTCCCTAAAAAAATTGTCCATTTCTGCAAAGAAAATAAAAAAAGCCAACAGCACGTGGTGCTCCCAGGTGGTCACCCTCCCAAGTACTGACCACGACCGATGTTGCTTGACTTCGGTGATCAGACGAGAACCGGTATTTTCAACATGGTATGGCCGTTGACGGCTGAAAGGGGGCTGGACATCTTCAGGTGCTTGCGAACTCATTATTATGTAATTTTTTTTCTTTCTTTATTGCCTGATAAAAGTTTAAAAAATGCTGAACAGTTATACAATTAGGGGACTACTTTATTTCCCTAAAAAACTTGACCGTTTCTGCAATGAAAATAAGAACGCCAACAGCACGTGGTGTTCCCAGGTGGTCACCTTCCCAAGTACTGACCACGCCTGATGGTGCTTGACTTCGGTGATCAGACGAGAACCAGTATTTTCAACATGGTATGGCCGTTGACGGCTGATAGGGGGATAGACATCTTCAGGTGCTTGCGAACTCATTATTATGTAAATTTTTTTCCTTCTCGATAGCCTGATAAAAATTTAAAAAATGCTGAACAGTCATACAATTAGGAGACTACTTCATTTCCTTTAAAACTTAACCGTTTCTGCAAAGAAAATAAGAAAGCCAACAGCAAGTGGTGTTCCCAGGTGGTCACCCTCCCACGTACTGACCAGCCCGATGTTGCTTGACTTCGGTGATCAGACGAGAACCGGTATTTTCAACATGGTATTGCCGTTGACGGAAGATAGGGGGCTGGACATCTTCAGGTGCTTTTGAACTCATTATTATGTAAATTTTTTTCTTTCTCGATAGCCTGATAAAAATTTAAAAAATGCTGAACAGTTATACAATTAGGGGACTACTTTATTTCCCTAAAAAACTTGACCGTTTCTGCACGGAGAATAAGAAAGCCAACAGCACGTGGTGTTCCCAGGTGGTCACCCTCCCAAGTACTGACCACGCCCGATGTTGCTTGACTTCGGTGATCAGACGAGAACCGGTATTTTCAACATGGTATGGCCGTTGACTGCTGATATTGGGCTGGACAACATTAGGTGCTTGCGAACTCATTATTATGTAAATTTTTTTCTTTCTCGATAGCCTGATAAAAATTTAAAAAATACCGAACAGTCATACAATTAGGAGACTACTTCATTTCCTTTAAAACTTGACCGTTTCTGCAAAGAAAATAAGAAAGCCAACAGCACGTGGTGTTCCCAGGTGGTCACCCTCCCAAGTACTCACCACGCCCGATGTTGCTTGACTTCGGTGATCAGACGAGAACCGGTATTTTCAACATGGTATGGACGTTGACGGATGATAGGGGGCTGGACATCTTCAGGTGCTTGCGAACTCTTTATTATGTAATTTTTTTTCTTTCTCGATAGCTTGATAAAAATTTAAGAAATACTGAACAGTTATACAATTAGGAGACTACTTCATTTCCTTTAAAACTTGACCGTTTCTGCAATGAAAATAAGAAAGCCAACAGCACGTGGTGTTCCCAGGTGGTCACCCTCCCAAGTACTGACCACGCCCGATGTTGCTTGACTTCGGTGATCAGACGAGAACCGGTATTTTCAACATGGTATGGCCGTTGACGGCTGATAGGGGGCTGGACATCTTCAGGTGCTTGCGAACTCATTATTATGTAAATTTTTTTTCTTTCTCGATAGCCTGATAAAAATTTAAAAAATACCGAACAGTCATACAATTAGGAGACTACTTCATTTCCTTTAAAACTTGACCGTTTCTGCAAAGAAAATAAGAAAGCCAACAGCACGTGGTGTTCCCAGGTGGTCACCCTCCCAAGTACTGACCACGCCCGATGTTGCTTGACTTCGGTGATCAGACGAGAACCGGTATTTTCAACATGGTATGGCCGTTGACGGCTGATAGGGTGCTGGACATCTTCAGGTGCTTGCGAACTCATTATTATGTAAATTTTTTTCCTTCTCGATAGCCTGATAAAAATTTAAAAAATACTAAACAGTCATACAATTAGTAGACTACTTTATTTCCTTTAAAAACTTGACCGTTTCTGCACCGAAAATAAATAAGCCAACAGCACGTGGTGTTCCCAGGTGGTCACCCTCCCAAGTACTGACCACGCCCGATGTTGCTTGACTTCGGTGATCAGACGAGAACCGGTATTTTCAACATGGTATGGCCGTTGACGGCTGATAGGGGGCTGGACATCTTCAGGTGCTTGCGAACTCATTATTATGTAAATTTTTTTCTTTCTCGATAGCCTGATAAAAATTTAAAAAATGCTGAACAGTTATACAATTAGGGGACTACTTTATTTCCCTAAAAAACTTGACCGTTTCTACAAGGAAAATAAGAAAGCCAACAGCACGTGGTGTTCCCAGGTGGTCACCCTCCCAAGTACTGACCACGCCCGATGTTGCTTGACTTCGGTGATCAGACGAGAACCGGTATTTTCAACATGGTATGGCCGTTGACGGCTGAAAGGGGGCTGGACATCTTCAGGTGCTTGCGAACTCATTATTATGTAAATTTTTTTCTTTCTCGATTGCCTGATAAAGATTTAAAAAATGCTGAACAGTTATACAATTAGGGGACTACTTTATTTCCCTAAAAACACTTGACCGTTTCTGCAATGACAATAAGAAAGCCAACAGCACGTGGTGTTCCCAGGTGGTCACCTTCCCAAGTACTGACCACGCCTGATGTTGCTTGACTTCGGTGATCAGACGAGAACCAGTATTTTCAACATGGTATGGCCGTTGACGGCTGATAGGGGGATGGACATCTTCAGGTGCTTGCGAACTCATTATTATGTAAATTTTTTTCCTTCTCGATAGCCTGATAAAAATTTAAAAAATACTGAACAGTCATACAATCAGGAGACTACTTCATTTCCTTTAAAACTTAACCGTTTCTGCAAAGAAAATAAGAAAGCCAACAGCAAGTGGTGTTCCCAGGTGGTCACCCTCCCACGTACTGACCAGCCCGATGTTGCTTGACTTCGGTGATCAGACGAGAACCGGTATTTTCAACATGGTATGGCCATTGACGGCTGATATTGGGCTGGACATCTTCAGGTGCTTGCGAACTCATTATTATGTACATTTTTTTCTTTCTCGATAGCCTGATAAAAATTTAAAAAATGCTGAACAATTATACAATTAGGGGACTACTTTATTTCCCTAAAAAACTTGACCGTTTCTGCACGGAGAATAAGAAAGCCAACAGCACGTGGTGTTCCCAGGTGGTCACCCTCCCAAGTACTGACCACGCCCGATGTTGCTTGACTTCGGTGATCAGACGAGAACCGGTATTTTCAACATGGTATGGCCGTTGACGGCTGAAAGGGGGCTGGACATCTTCAGGTGCTTGCGAACTCATTATTATGTAAATTTTTTTCTTTCTTTATTGCCTGATAAAAATTTAAAAAATGCTGAACAGTTATACAATTAGGGGACTACTTTATTTCCCTAAAAAACTTGACCGTTTCTGCAAAGAAAATAAGAAAGCCAACAGCACGTGGTGTTCCCAGGTGGTCACCTTCCCAAGTGCTGACCACGCCTGATGTTGCTTGACTTCGGTGATCAGACGAGAACCAGTATTTTCAACATGGTATGGCCGTTGACGGCTGATAGGGGGATGGACATCTTCAGGTGCTTGCGAACTCATTATTATGTAAATTTTTTTCCTTCTCGATAGCCTGATAAAAATTTAAAAAATGCTGAACAGTCATACAATTAGGAGACTACTTCATTTCCTTTAAAACTTAACCGTTTCTGCAAAGAAAATAAGAAAGCCAACAGCAAGTGGTGTTCCCAGGTGGTCACCCTCCCACGTACTGACCAGCCCGATGTTGCTTGACTTCGGTGATCAGACGAGAACCGGTATTTTCAACATGGTATTGCCGTTGACGGAAGATAGGGGGCTGGACATCTTCAGGTGCTTGTGAACTCATTATTATGTAAATTTTTTTCTTTCTCGATAGCCTGATAAAAATTTAAAAAATGCTGAACAGTTATACAATTAGGGGACTACTTTATTTCCCTAAAAAACTTGACCGTTTCTGCACGGAGAATAAGAAAGCCAACAGCACGTGGTGTTCCCAGGTGGTCACCCTCCCAAGTACTGACCACGCCCGATGTTGCTTGACTTCGGTGATCAGACGAGAACCGGTATTTTCAACATGGTATGGCCGTTGACGGCTGATATTGGGCTGGACAACTTCAGGTGCTTGCGAACTTATTATTATGTATATTTTTTTCTTTCTCGATAGCCTAATGAAAATTTAAAAAATACTGAACAGTCATACAATTAGGAGACTACTTTATTTCTTTAAAAAACTTGACCTTTTCTGCACCGAAAATAAAAAAGCCAACAGCACGAGGTATTCCCCCTCCCAAGTACTGACCACGCCCGATGTTGCTTGACTTCGGTGGTCAGACGAGACCCGGTATTTTCAACATGGTATGGCCGTTGACGACTGACAGGGGGCTGGACATCTTCAGGTGCTTGCGAACTCATTATTATGTAAAATTTTTCTTTTTCGATAGCCTGATAAAAATTTAAAAAATACTGAACAGTCATACAATTAGGAGACTACTTTTTTTCCTTTATAAACTTGACCGTTTCTGCACCAAAAATAAAAAAGTCAACAGCACGTGGCCTTGATTAAAAAAATACTCTGCGTAATGCAAAAATCATGTTCCAGCATTTTTAGTAGCATATTTTCAAAAATAATTTTTTGTGACTCACATGTTTTATTTCTGACTGTTCATTAAATACTTAATTCGGTATTTTAGAAGTTACTTTGTAATTGATTCCTTTATTAATACGTTAAGCACGAGAAAAAATATTACCTACCTGTATTCTTTTTCGTTTTCTGCAGTACTAGTGAGTGAAAAAGAAATTGTCGTTATAAGTATTTTTTAATATCTATTTTTCATCTTTAAAAGATGTGTCTTTCAAACTTTTAACAATTTCGTTTTTGGCTGTTTAATTTAAACTGGCTGATTAATTTAACTGACTAATTTTAACTGGCTGTTTAATTTAAAGTTTTAACAATTTCGTTTGGCTGTTCGTTTTTGGCTGTTCGTTTTTTGGCAAAGTTTTAACAATTTCGTTAACAAAGTTTTAACAAGTTTTGCAATTGAAATGCTTTAAAGAATTTTAACTGTTCTAGAGTCTTTGAAAATCATTAAATAACTTTTTGAAACTCCTTTAAAAGTGCTTCAATCCTATTTCTTATCAAATAATTAAACTATGAATTAACTAAATGGCCAGAATGTTACTCTCTCGTTAATTATTTTTAAAATCTCTACACTATTTCTTTTAAAGAATTTTATGTGTTTTGTACTATTGGTTATTTTATGTTACTAAGTGCTGTGTCTGTCGGCGAGTTGAGGAACTGATCAAAAACTACTATGTAACTATAGTGAAAACCGATGTAAGCAAGTGATAATGTGTTAATCTTTTCTCCTCCATTGTCCTTCCTCTCTGTCGCTTAATGTTAATTGTTTGTAAAACTAAACATTTTTTATGCTTTGATGAATTTTAATTTGCAAAAGTATGCAGAAAATTTATGAGATTGTTGTCTGCCTACTTTTCCAACATGTTTTTGAAGTCCCAATTGCCCCATATAACGCCTCAAAATGCAGAATTTTAAAACTTTTTTCAAAAATTTACCCGTTGGAGAAACCCTCGGACCCCCTAAAATTACGGATATTCTACCCCACTTTAAAATGTTCTCATTACATATCTCTCTTGATACCCCTACCCCCAATAAAAGTCACTTCAAGAAAATAAGAATAAAGAAAATGAAAACACACACACACATCAAACATCGTTGGGGAGGGGGTTGTCAGCTAGAAATTAGACTCGTAACACACACAAAAATGTATGTGTGTTTGGGCAATGTGCAAAACTGGCCCCCTCCTGAAATTTTTTCTGGATACGACCTTGAGTAGCGATTGCAATTCGCTACTCATTTACATACTGAATGGCTGCCGCGCGCGATGTCACTACGCGAGAAATACGGAAAACGGCACTTTCAGCCTAAAATTTGCAATCATTCCCATCATTTTATCAACTAACGAAGGCATAATCCACAGAATGTTAGATTATATTTTCTCTTTCTTTGTCTACTTTTTTAGCGGTGCTCATAATTTATTTAAAAGCTAATGATATAAACACCTTCGTTAGCTCTATATATAGCGATAGTACAGATGATACAATTTAATTTTTCACACCACAATAAAGTAGATGAAGGGTATAATTATAAGGTGAAGTACGAGTGAACATTTGATTAAGCTTGAAACAATGTCTGAAATCATCGTTATTATCATATATTATGTATGATTGTTTACCCTAATACAATGTTGAACCGTTTATACGTTTTTTATGGTAGAATTGAAAAGAAAAACGTGTTGCAGTGCACGTTAATATGCACTGGACTCTGTTGAGATCAATTTAGCGAACTGATTGAAAACATACAAAAGGAGCTTCACTGTGTATTTAAATCCAATACTTGATATTTCTCTTAATCAAAAATTTGAAATTGTGTAACATGAGATCTGCATTTAACATTCTATTCAAATAATAATTTCAGTGTATTTGTTTTGATTGAACATGATTCATTTTTATTTACTTCAAGCTAAATGAAATTTCGTCAGTTTTTTTTCTTTCTCGAATTCTATTCCTTGTACATATTCACAAACAATGACTACAGTGAATTTATAAAAGAAAATTCTCTTACAATTTGTGCATTGGCATTCACAGCATTCTAATTTTCAAATACGTTTATTTAATTCTCAAAGAAAACGCTTTTCACTTGCCTAGACTACGATCATTCAAAAGTTTGCAGTATTATTACGAAGAAAACTATAAAGCAGGAAAATACATGATTGACCGTATCATTTTAGTGGCATAGCAAGACATTTTTCTATGGGGGGCGGGTCACACACATTGAAAAATTTTCGAAATAAATGGTCGAAAGTACGATTTTAGGCCCTCAAATGTGTTTTCATACATATAATTTTCTTGCTTCATTGGCAGGGTTATGACCCCCCCCCCCCTTTCTCCTAGCTACGCCATCGCATCATTTGTTCAGATACAGCAAAAAGTGATGCTACAGAACTTGTCACTTTATCGAAGGAACAATATGTAAAGAATGTACAGTCGAACCTCCATATATCAAACTTCTACATATTGAAATTTTCTATATAACGAACAGAAATCAAATCTCTATATTTATTACAGCGAAAAGCAGTTTCTATATATAAAAGAAATTTCCATATATCGAAATTATTTTTTGGACATAATGGGTCTGTTTATTTGGCAACAAAACGTTTACTTCACAAAAGTTAAAAGCCAGGATTAAAAGAAAGCTCAGTGATTGTCACTGAATTCCGCAAGTGAGTTGGTGCTCAGGGGTGCACAAACAAATGGGGAAACTTATGAATATTAGAACGAAGCAATCAAGTCGTTTTCAATTTTATGTTGGAACTTGTACTGTAAATTAAAATTTCTGGCTATTCCTCCATTTTTCTACAACAAACATGATCAGTATAACGTGTGACAGAATTTTATTCATATTTTAATATTATACAAAATAGGAACTAAACTAAATTTGTTTTGTTTGAATAAAAGTTTTGAATTAATATTAACTGTGTATTCTTGATAAAATTTGAAACTACTTGCAAACTCAATAATCTCTTAAATTTTCTGGAAAAAGAATTTAAAAAAAAAACTGTACTCTTCCTAAGGCTTACATTGCAGATAACAGCAAGGGGTATAGTTGAAAACGAGTCGAGTACTATTATACAACCAATATATGTCTTTTTCTTATCAATCATATGTACACCTGTTTCAATGTTATAAATTGGGGGAACCTTAACCTTTAGGAACTGGGCGGTACACATGTTGTACCATAAGTCTTTTTCTTTAGAGGACGGGGTTGAAACTTTCACTCGAACCCTTAAGAAGCCGGTGGTTTTATTTTGGCAATATTGCTCATTGGGCTTTGTGCTGCAACTTCTTGAATAAAAGTTACCTCACTGATTTTACTTCAGTGCT
Organism: Uloborus plumipes; assembly: GCA_038373865.1. Classification (NCBI taxonomy): domain Eukaryota; kingdom Metazoa; phylum Arthropoda; class Arachnida; order Araneae; family Uloboridae; genus Uloborus; species Uloborus plumipes. Next base: position 13,851 of record JAXGGA010019998.1, read on the forward strand.
GGGAAAAAACCCAATTGTTGTAAATCAGCCACTTCCCTTGAAGAACCACAGATTTGATATTTAGGTTGTGCAACAATCAGATAAATTTTTTTTTTGTGTTTCGAGAAAATCATTTCCACCAAAAATAATAAATTTCATCTTCACAAGGGAGGACTCCCCCCTCTTCCCCCCGGTCGTGATGCTCATGAACTACTAAATGTAATGCTTCTTTTTGTTACGTTGCTATAAGGGGATCTGAGTAACATTTTTAAGTTCAAAAAGTGGGTTTCGGGATAAATGTGTTCAAAATATCTCTCCCCCCCACACACACATTTACTGACAACATACATTGCGAGTTTGTGCACATGATCATACAGGACCCATTAGTGAACTCATGACCAGTATGAAATAGTACAATACAGGTACATTAGATATAGAACAGAATTTATAGCACAAAGAGCGAAATTACAACCAGGGCAAGGGTGAGAATTACATCTGCCACCCCATGGTAGTAAGGCTGTGGTGCTGCCAAACTGCACTACTGATACTTCTTGAAATATAAGGTACACAAATGCAGCTGTATGTAATAGTAAGTCACTTAGGGAGAAGGGGGTCTGTAACCTACCTCCATGTCTCCACCTGTACTGTAATTTGTATTGTGACATTTATGATACAGTTACCTTTACATTTTGTTCTTTACTTTAAAACATGAATACATTGTTCAAAAATATTTACTATATTATTACAAGTTTAAATAAACATAATAAGGAGTCAGATAGTTGTGTTATTAAAATACTAAACACACACAAAACCTACAGTGGTGACTTCCGGACTGGTTTGTGCAGGAATAATGCAGAACGACAGAGAAGTTCAAGGACAAGATTTGCTTACGGACGATTCAGCTGCCGGAACTGAAAATACAGAGCAAGCAATCTTTGTGGATCATGTTAAAGTTAAGATTCCGCCCTTCTGGAAGCCGGATCCCAGGATATGGTTTCTACAGCTCGAAGCACAATTTCGCCGAGCTAAAATCTCGAGTGATGACACAAAATTCGATTACGTCGTTAGCTCGTTGGACGCAGAAATCCTGGCACAGGTAACGGACATTTTAATTACGCCGCCAACAAACAACAAATATAATGCAATAAAGGACCGCCTTATATCAACTTTCGCGGATAGCGAATCACAAAGAACCCAAAAACTCTTGAATCAAATCAAACTAGGGGATCGCAAACCTTCAATTCTGCTCTGCGAAATGAGGAACCTCGCCGACCAAAAGGTTAGTGAAAATTTTTTGAAAACCTTATGGCTACAACGGCTCCCGATGGACATGCGCAGCATTCTGTCTGTCAGTTCTGATGATTTGAATAAATTGGCTACCATGGCTGATAAAATCTGGGATATTCGCCCACCAAATAATTACAATTTGGCATCGGTGTCACAACCAAAAATGTCGGTGGTAACTTTGGAATCCCTTCAAAAGCAAATAACAGATCTTCAAACTCAGGTGGAGAATTTAAGCTGTAGGGGACGTCCCAACTCACGTCAGCGTTATCGAGGGAAGGCAAACAGCAAGTCTGGCAGCCGCAAGCCCTCCGATCAGCGCGGGATATGCTTCTATCATACAAAGTTTGGAGATAAAGCGTACAAATGCTTACAACCGTGTAGCATGACTCTCCAACGACGGTGTGAGAGCCCAGATGTGCAGGAAAACTAATACCCCGGCTTTCCACGGCGACGGGAAGCCTAGGGGCGGAGCTGAGTCGCCTCTTTATTAGTGACAAACCATCAGCGGCCCTTTTCCTGATTGATTCCGGTGCAGAAATTTCTGTAATCCCTCCAACGCTCTCGGAAAGAAAAAATGTACATAAATTTGAGCTATTCGTGGCTAATCATTCCAAAATTAAAACTTTTGGACAGAAGCTTTTACGACTCGACCTTGGATTAAGGCGAGACTTCGTTTGGCCCTTCATAATAGCAGATGTCGACAAACCAATCATTGGAATAGACTTTTTGGCGAACTTCAACCTTTTGATTGACACGAAAAATCAAATGCTAATTGATGGAAACACAAAACTGTCAACAAGGGGAACGTTTTTTTCGACGAGAAGGCCAGTCATCACTATGGTAGAAGCGCAACAGCCATACATGTATATAGTCTCAAAATTTCCGGATCTGCTCAGACCCAATATTGTAAATACTAAAATTATTAAACATGATATAGAGCATTTTATCACCACAAAGGGGCCACCTGTATATAGTAAGGCGCGCAGACTTTCAACAGAGAAATTAAAAGCCGCTCGAAAAGAGTTTGACTACATGCTGCAGCAAGGTTTGTGCCGCCCATCCAAGAGCAGTTGGGCCAGCCCACTGCATTTAACCCAGAAAAAGTCAGGCGATTGGAGACCTTGTGGGGACTATAGGGCCCTCAACAATGTCACGGTTCCAGATCGCTATCCGATACCATTTCTGACAGATTGTAATCACATACTACATGGAGCTAAGATTTTTTCATCTATTGACTTACTACGGGCATACCAGCAAATACCCGTACATGAAGCGGACATTCCAAAAACCGCCATTATAACACCTTTTGGACTCTTCGAATTTCCCTTTATGACTTTTGGGCTTTGCAACGCCGCACAGACTTTTCAACGTCTGATGAACACGGCGTTACAAGGGTTAGATTTCCTTTACTGTTATTTGGACGACATACTTATCGCTTCGAAAGACGAAGAGACACATCGAAAACATCTGTTCCTTCTTTTCGAGCGATTGAATGAGTATGGTCTACGCATAAACCTGTCAAAATGCATATTTGGTGTAACACAGATCCAATTTCTTGGATATGAAATCAACTCCGAGGGAATGAAGCCTTGCACCTCTAAAGTGGATGCCATTAAAAATTATCCTGAACCTCACTCTGCTACCAGTTTGAGAAGGTTCCTGGGAATGGTTAATTTTTATCACAGATTCATTCCTTCTTGCGCAAGCATACAACAACCACTCACTAAGATACTTGCTGGCCACAAAAAGAATAGCACCAAACCTCTTCAGTGGACCCACGAATGTCGAGAATCTTTTTCCAGACTCAAGGATGCCCTATGCTCGGTGACTCTGTTAACACATCCAGATCCAGAGGCTCAGCTGAGTTTAGTAACGGACGCTTCAGACACGGCCATCGGAGCCGTCCTTCAACAAGAGATCGCCGGAGTTAAAAAACCTCTTAGTTTCTTTTCAAGAGCTCTATCTCCTGCACAGGTGAAGTACAGTGCGTACGATCGCGAACTTCTGGCCATACACAGTGCGCTCAAGCATTTCCAACATCATCTAGAAGGACGTGCGTTTCCTGTGTTCACCGATCATAAACCTTTAACATTCTGTTTCAAACAAAATTCAGATAAAGCCTCGCCACGTCAGGCCAGGCAACTCAGTTTCATATCCCAATTCACAACGGACATCCGATTCATACGCGGAGATGAAAATGTGGTGGCTGACGCGTTGTCGCGCATCGACTCCATCACCTTTCCTTCATCCATTGATTACGAAACCTTGGCAAACACACAGGAAGATGAGGAATTGTCCAAGCTTAAGACAGACACTAGTCTGAAAATCGTACAGCTGCAATTACCTAATTCAACCAAGACCATTTTTTGCGACATCTCCACGGACAGAATTCGTCCCTACGTTCCACAACAATTACGTAAAACGGTATTTACTTCCATCCACGAACTCTCACATCCAGGCATTGCGGCAACCGCCGAATTGGTTGCTGCACGATTCGTCTGGCCGGGTATGAGAAAAGATTGCCGGACTTGGGCAAAGACATGCCTGGCGTGTCAGGCTGCCAAAATCCATCGGCATACTCATGCACCTCTATCAACGTTTCTGGTACCCAGTCAGCGATTTGAGCACATCAATATTGATATCGTGGGACCACTGCCACTGTGTCAGGGGTTTCGATACCTCTTAACGGCCGTGGACCGTTTCACCCGTTGGATCGAGGCAACGCCAATGGAGGACCAAACTGCTGACACCGTCGCCAAAACTCTGGTAGTGTCGTGGGTTGCTCGCTTCGGCATTCCGGGAAGAATAACTACAGACCAGGGCCGACAATTTGACAGCCAATTGTTCCGGAGTTTGACAACGTACTTAGGGTCTCAGAAGCACACAACAACAGCTTACCATCCCCAGTCAAACGGCTTAATCGAACGACAGCACCGAACCCTTAAAGCAGCTTTGAAGTGTCATTTGATGTCTCGGAATTCATCTTGGGTTTCTGCCCTACCGTTGGTGTTGCTGGGACTTCGAACGGCCCTCAAGGCAGACTTGGGTTGTTCGTCCGCCGAGATGGTTTATGGGTCCCCTCTCCGGCTGCCGGGAGAATTATTTGTAGAGTCCAAAGACACGAAACATTTAGCTTTCCTCGAGCAATTACAGAATGTTATTCGTTCGCTCAAACCAACACCAACCACGACCCACGGAACCAAGGCCATCTTTCAATCAGAAGAGCTAAGCACCTGTACACATGTTTTCGTGTACCAAAATGCTGTACAGACACCATTGCAGCCCACCTACAAAGGGCCATACAAAGTTAGGGCCCGTGGTAAAAAATACTTCGATCTTGACATTGACGGATCCCAGGTTCCGCGGCGGGTGTCAGTGGACAGGTTAAAACCCGCATTCATGCTGCAGGATGAATGCCCAACAGGACTGGTCGTTCCGGTTTCAGCTCCTTCTCCTACACCTGCTGTTCCTGATCACGCTCACCCAGCTTCTCCTCCTACACCGGCTGTTCCTGATCAAGCTCACCCTGCTCCTCCTCCACCGGTTGTTCCCGACCATGCCGACTCCGCACCTCCTCCGCCTTCGGCGAAAACGACGAGAGCAGGCCGTAGGGTCCGTTTCCCGGCAAAGTTTCTGGAATCCTCCAGTTCGGATCGCGGTCGCTAGGAGGAGAGTGTGTAGTGAAGTGAATTCACCGATTCCTGCGAGGAAACAACTCAACTCGGCAGAGAGAGAGTTGGCGAGAAATTAATGAAAATTGAGTGTTCGAATGTTGCATTAAAGAGTTGTATATTATTACAAGTTTAAATAAACATAATAAGGAGTCAGATAGTTGTGTTATTAAAATACTAAACACACACAAAACCTACACTACAAAAGAAT
>JAXGGA010019999.1:0-18997 GCA_038373865.1 Uloborus plumipes
AAAATGAAATACTCCAGCAACAGAATTTTCTTCAGAAGTATATGACGCGGATTTTTAAAAAAAATAGTCTGCAAGATAAATGGAAGTTAGATTAAATGTTAAATCTAAATTGATATCGGAAAATAAGTAAAGATAAAACGTTACAAGTACTTGCGATGATAATATACCAGAAAATACACTGTAAAAAATTAATGTTGTTTTTACGGAGTAATACAGTTAATTTTGTAGTAATAAACTGTAAGAATTCCTAATTTTATAGTAACAAACTGTAAAATAACTAATTTTACAGTACTAAACTGTAAAATTGCTAATTTTTCAGTTTATTACCGTGTATTTTACAGTTTTAAACTGGAACATCGGCTGCCAGTATTATACTTTTGTTTTCACAGTATAGTATTGCTTAATTTCAAGGCAATAAACTGTGACATTTCTACTTTACAGAAAGAAACTGTAAAACTGCTAGTTTTACAGTGTATTACTGTGCATTTTACAGTTTTAAACTGGAACTTCGGCTGCCAGCATTATACAGTAAAAAAAAAAAAAGTTTATTTTTTGCAGTATACGGTGCTAAATTAGCTCGAATTTAAGAATTTTTTAGTAAGAATTTTACTTTTTTTCTCTTCTAAACAAAGAATAGTCTGCAGTCTAGCCTGTGCACATTTTCCGCAATCACATTTATGTCCTCTTCTATGCTACAAGAGTATTTAATTTCATTACTTCTTTAGGAAACGGAATCTTTTAGGAACGCCATCAAATCGGTCGTCTCGGCCATAAAATGCCTGTGGTATTTTTCATTTGGCAACAATGCCACTATTGAGTTAAGCTGAGCTTTCGTGGTTAGAAAAGGAAACATTGTTTTCAGAATTTTTAAAACATATTTATACGAAAGGATGCTGAAATTTGCTATCCTCAATCTGCAAGACAATCATCTGTTTTATTGTTTAAACTTTTGAGTAAATTAAGTATCTCTAAACATCCGTTGTTGTTGCAAACGTGTCAATAAATACAACGGAAGGATTGGGTGCCGTTGCCTTGACAGGTTGGACAATCTATATTTGATTACGTACAAGACAGCACAAGAAAGATTCACAGCATGAAGAGAAGGAAATAATACGCAGTCCCCCCCCCCCCCCCCCGTCCTACAGCTTACAAGAAAAGTTTCTACCACAAATCATGGTGGCACTCTAAACATTCTTTAAAGTTTTAATTTAAAAAATGAATTTTTTTCTTACCGATAAAAGTATTCGCAATCAAGGTTTTAGCCATTTTTTGAAGCATTCAATTTTCTTTACTTTTATTTATTCATTTTATTTATATATTTATTTATTTTTTGATATTTCTTTGCTCCTCTTCTAATTTTTTATGCTTTATAGTTGATTACTCTTTACTTTTAAAAATTATAAATTTGAATGCATTTTAGTCTATCTTTTCAGGTTTTTTGTAGATACTAAAGGTTCTAATGCTAAAAGAGCAGTAATAAATAGTAATGTTTTAAAATTTGTACCGTAATACCTGAAGTAATCATAAAAAAATTTAAAATGAAAACCCATTTATTTCAAAGCAAACAAAATGAAAATGAAAAAAAAAAAAACAATACTTTAAAGGACTTCTTTAAGTATCCAAAATAGCGAAGACAGAAGCAAAGAGATGGAAAATAAATCAATTAATTATTTTTTGTTACAAACGATAAGAACAAGAAGGTCTGTCAAGAACTAAACGAGCCTACTTTCCCGTACATCGACGTCGGCATTCTAGCATCTGATCATTATTCTCTTGATTATCTGAGACTAAAAATTATGTTAAACATACCTTTTTAGCACTTAAAGTTGATTTCTAAAAGCAAAATATACCCCTCTCATCAGATGAAATAGAGACATAAAAAGTAAATAAATGAATAAATAAAGTTTTGCCGCACCTTTTAAAGAATATAACTGTTACAGTTCTTCCGTGGAAAAATTCCTCAATCGTTTAAAAAAAAAAAAAATAAAAGTACAAAGTACATCAAAACACATTTTATCAAAGAAAGAAAAAAAAAAAAAAAAGAAAAAAAAAACTCGTCCGTTGATAAAATGTCTCGAATTTCACTTTTAATCCGTTGCCAGTTGTTAAATATAAATAAAGAACAAAATGCCCTCGTGAATGAAACACTTTAGTTGCAAAAAAAAATCGTCTGCCAAAAAATAAAAATAATAATAATAATAAATAAAATAAAACAAATGAATAAATAAACAAAAAATCGTCTGCACAGTCAGTCATTTTTTTCTGAGCCTGCATTTCCGCCATCTTTGCGGAGTCGGAATCGGAATCAGAGTCCTCACAGAAGATTAGTCAGAAAAGTACTTTACAAACATTATTTATCAAAACCATTTTCTTACAAAGTTAGTTTGAAGGAAATCCGACTTTAAGTTCAGGATCAACATTCAACTTAAATTCCCCGTAGGCGCTAATGTTAAATTTTTTTTCTGAACGGTTCAATATTGAACGAAAAATGGTTCAAATCAAAAGGCGAAATATGGGAATGAGCCTCTCCGAGATCTTTCAAACAAAAAAAAAGTTTATTCCATTCGGACGGTTCACTCAAAAGTTATTAGGTGGGGAAAGGGTGCTTGAACGGTTCAATGTTGAACGAAAAAATGTTCAAATCGGAAATGTAAATACGGGAATGAAGTAGTCTTGATGAGATCTTTCGAACAAAAAAAAGTTTGTTCAAATCGGACTGTTCACTCAAAAGTTATTAGGGGTGACAGCTTGTTTGAACGGGTCAATGTTGAACGAAAAATTGTTCAAATCGAAAATGTAGATACGGGAATGAAGTATCCTTGAAAAGATCTTTCGAACAAAAAAAAGTTTGTTCAAATCGGACTGTTAACTAAAAAGTTAGTATCGCGGGGCAGGTTGTTTGAACGGCTCAAAGTTGAACCAAAAATTGTTCAAATCGAAAAATCAAATATGGAAATGAGCTGTACTCGCCGAGATTTTTCCAACAAAATAAAGTTTGTCCAAATCGGAATGTTCATTCAAAAGTTATTAGGGGGGGACAGACAGACCGACCGACACACAAATTCCCCATCTCAATACCCTACTTTCAAATTTTTAATTTTTCGATATTCATTTTACCTTTTTATTTTTTTAATTTGGCGATATTTTTTGGACTTGGCGATATTTTTTTTAACTTGGCAATATTTTTTGGACTTGGCGATATTTTTTAAATGCATTAAGCCACTTTTAATACTTTTTTCGTCTTTCTTTTATTTTTAATGGGAAAATAGGCTAAAAAGCAGATGTATAATATTTATTTCTAAAGATGTCAGTTTCTGAAAATAATTTTTCAAACAATGACAATCGAACATGTGACTGTTTATGTACTAATAACAAAACAAAGGAAAAGGAATGGCAAAAGGAGTGAATAAAAAATCTTCATTTCTGATAAGCAGCGTTAATAAAGCACGAAAAAAATAATAACAAGTTTACTTTATTAACTCATCAATTTTTAATTTAAAAACAGTGCAATGATGTGTGCTATGTTTTCTAAGTAATAGTATAATATTGAATTATTTATATTTATTGTTCGATGAGTGCTAAAAATATTATTTTACTCTAAGATGTTTAAACTAACTGATAATAAAACATATTTTACTCAACGTAAGTTGAAGCTTATAAAAACATTCTTCCACAGCTAATTATTGTACGAAAGTGCTGAATCTAAATATACAAATATAATATAGAGTATTTTCCTGTAAAATAAATAAATAATTGAGTTGAAACGAAAGAGAGGAGACATTGAAAGGCTATGAAATATCAGAAATCCGATACCTTTTGGTTTTTACTGCTTTTTCAATTTCTGCTTTGTTTTTTACAGTTTTTTTTTACTTCAGAATTTTTGCTTATTTCTATTTCGGGCCTCTTTTTTTTTCATTCCTTTTAAAATTGATTACTCACCAGGATTTGGAAATTTTAAACATTTATATGATTTTCTAGTGTCTGACTTTTTAACAACTTATTATAATTTTGCGATGCCATAAATTGAGTATCTTAAGGCAAATCGATTTCAAAAATATTTTCAAAGAGTAGAGATAAAGTCATATTAGTAACCTTGATGTTTTCTATTTCAGGCTTACCGTGGTGGCCAGCTGGTTCCAATGCAATGGACTGCAGAGACTCAAGCAAATTTTACCAATAACGACTCGACACCATGGATGCCTTTGCATGCCAACTACAGAACAATCAACACAGAAACACAATCCAAAAAACTTAACATTTTCAAGCAAATCGTCGAACTGAAGAAAGAAGGAGGACCCTTCTACCCTTCAACCGATGCGGAAAGGTCTCTTGTCTACAGCATCGGATCCAAACTAGGTGGAACCTTCCTGCAAGATTCAACTTCTTACGAGTGGTATAGCAACCATTGTGGATTGCTCGCCGCAAGGACTAGTCGTGGCGATATGGATTACGTTTTCATTGGAAATTTCGGCATAGATCCTCAAATTCTGTCCGAAGATGTATGTCCTGGAGAAGGAGACTTTATTTGGTCTGTGCATGAACTGGATATCATTTTGTCGACAAACGTGGCGTTTGAAGGAAAAATCGAGCTAAACCGATTCCTGCTGGAACCTGGAGATGCGATTCTGGGGCTCTTCATCACATAAAGGTTTTCAAAGGAAAGACGTTCATTTATTTATTTATTTATTTATTATTCCAAGAGCTCTAGTTTTCTTTGAAAAAACTATCATACCATCAACATTATAGGAGTGTACAATGTTGGAGGGAGGAGGTCTTCTCCAAAGAGGGAACCAACACCTCTTGTCCATCCTTCTACTAGTTTCATGACTGGAGTCACATTTTTATAGAAGAGAACAATGTAGTAGGTATTTCATTTCCATAGATTCTCCGAAACTTCGAACAGGTGAATGTTCATGGCATTCTACAAGCATTCGCCAATTATGGAAACTTGCTCCTCTTCTTCGCCAAATATGGAAAACTATACTCGCCTTTCACGTGATACATTGCGTACGGATGATACATTGTAAAATTGTTCATTCTGGATTCATGAAATGGTGCATGTTGAACTCCGCTTTTATTGCAGACAGTATTGCAATGATCTCTCTACATATTATTGTACCTCTATGGTCTGTTCCGATGACAATGATTTCCTCATACTCATACTGCAAATATTCATACATGATTCCTTAGAAGCGTTAATATGTGTGCTTCATTTTAATCATCTATAATTTATTTTCACATTGTACATATATTTGCCGTGCTATTTACCTCGTTTTTATCCATCAGACGTGAAGCTACATACAAATCAATAAGAAAATAACCAGTGAAAGTAAATAACAAAAATTAAACTTGAGGTATTTGTAAAACAAGTCCGAATTTTAAAATGATCTTACATTTAAAACTAATGAAATCATTGTATCTCGTTTCATATAAATATCAATCAACTGCTAAATAAGTAACATTTGATCTCTATTTTCTTAGCAGAAACTTCTATTTTCTGGATTTAAACAGAATTTTTACTGTCAATAAATTTCATTGGCTCCAATACTGCTAATAGTGTGCTCATAACTGAAAGAGATAAATATTGCTTCGAGCTTTAGGTTAACTGTCAGTGTAAAATTTAGCTCCTACAAACTTGTTAAAGTAAGAGCGTTCTTTCGATTTTTGCTCGAGTACAATTAAACAGATTTAGTTTTCTCTTTTTTATTCCATATACAGTTTCACTCGAAATTGATGCTTCAGATGAACGTAGTGTTTTAGAAATGAAATCATGGTGCTGGTTCCAGTTTGGGACTTTCTTATAAATACTTTAAGTTTAAAAAATAGCTGTAAATACGATCTTAATTATTTGACAGTAAAATTATTTGACAGTATTTTCTTCGTGTTTCTATTATTTAAAGAAGGAATTCTCTTATTAGGCTTTCACAATAAATTAAAACTCACGATTCTTGCACAAAATTGGTGAATCTAGCAATAAAACATGATATTTATATATTGTTAAAACCAAAATTTTCTCAACAGTTAGGGAGGGGTAAGATATCTTAGATCTCCTCAGAACACAAGCGAATTCAAATCAGATTTCAAACTAAGTCTGCTCTTTAAACTCTTAAGTGGAACATGATTCTAATTTATATCAGATAACACACCAATCTTGTAATTGATATTACTGCTTCTGATTGGTTGAGATCTTAATTGCTCCTGAAAGATATTTATTGGACCTCTTTTGCACTAAACAGACATATGATTGGTGCATTGAGACATTAAGTACTGGAACTCATAATTTGTTGACAAATTATGGTTTTTACTATTCTAATTAATTTTTCATGTTAGTAATCTTCTTAAGTAGTTAAAACATTTTTATTTCGGGTTTTTTTAAATTAAAAATGCCTTTAAAATATAAGAAAATATTGTTTAAGACTTTTTTTTTAGAGTGTACTTTCAGGTTACCGAAAAGTTTTAGCTATAATCAAGTGAAAAATCTGACATCAAAATTTTGGGCATGCTCTTTTTCTTTAGTTTCATGCTCCTTGCTCTGTTAGTAAGCCCATCATATTTTTTTCGCAGAATAAGCAAAAGAAATTCTTTAGAACTTTAATGTATGACTACTGTTCTCGTGAAAACAGACCACGCAGAAATAGTACATGACATGTTTTCCACTCGTATATACACTACTACTTTGATTAATTTTAAACATTCACTAAAGTGTTTTGTTGAACTTGATCAGTTCAACAACTAGACAGTTTAGTAGTTACATATAGAATAAAGCCTTTTTTCCCCTCTCATTTGATTTATTATATATTTACCAACTTATTTTTTATTTATTTATTCATTTATTTATTTATTTATCAATTTATTTATTTATCAATTTCTTTACTTTTTCCTTTATTCATTTCTTGTTGCAATCGCAACACAAAGCTAAACCTCAGACCATTTTTTTTTTTTTAAGTAACGAAATACTTTTAAACTTTTAACTAGAAAAAAAAGACAGCCTGTCTCTTTCATGAATTTTATCTTAAATACTTTTATGTAATTTATTCCTGTGTATAATTCTTAACCGTTTCCCTGCGAAAAGGTGTGACATACACTGAAGTGACAAAAGTCATGGGATAGCAATATGCAAATTTTCAGATGGCAGTAGCATCGCATAGAACAGGTATAAATGCGCAGTGCTTTTACAGAGCTTTCATTTCTGTTCAAGTTATTCATGTGTGAAGAGGTTTTAACGTGATGATGACCGCACGACGTGAATTAACAGACTTTGAACGCGGAATGTTAGTTGGAGCTAGACGCATGGGTCATGCCATTTCGGAAATCGTTAGAGAATTCAACATTCCCAGATCCACTGTGTCAAGAGTGTGCCGAGAGTATGAAATTTCAGGCATAACATCCCACCATGGACAGCGCAGTGGTCGACCGCCTGCACTTAAAGATCGAGACCGGCGACGTCTGCAAAGAGTCGTAAATTCTAACAGACAAGCAACACTGCGTCAAATCACCGTAGAAATCAATGTGGGACGTACAATGGACGTGTCTGCTAGAACTGTGCGGAGAAATTTGGATTTCTTGGGCTATTCCAGCAGAAGACCGACTCGAGTGCCTTTACTGACAGAACGACATCGCTTGCAGCGACTCTCGTGGGCACGTGAGCATATCGGTTGGTCCCTAGATGAATGGAAAACCGTGGCCTGGTCCGATGAGTCACGATTTCAGCTGGTAAGAGCCGATGGTAGGGTTCGAGTGTGGCGCAGACCCCACGAAGCCATGGACCCAAACTGTCAGCAAGGCACTGTTCAAGCTGGTGGTGGCTCCGTAATGGTGTGGGCTGTTTTTTCATGGCATGGACTTGGTCCTCTAGTGCGACTGGACCGAACATTGACTGGAAATGCTTATGTGCAGCTACTTGGAGATCACTTGCAGCCATTCATGGACTTCATGTACCCAAACAACGATGGGATTTTTATGGATGACAATGCGCCATGTCACCGGGCCACAACTGTTCGCAATTGGTTTGAAGAAAATTCTGGACAATTCCAACGAATGATTTGGCCACCTAGATCGCCCGACATGAATCCCATTGAGCATTTATGGGACACCATCGAGAGGTCTGTTCGTGCCCAAAGTCCTGCCCCATCAACGCTTTCACAATTATGGACGTCTATCGAGACAGCATGGCTCAATATTCCTGCAGAAGACTTCCAACGACTTGTTGAGTCCATGCCACGTCGAGTTGTTGCACTTCGCCGGGCAAAAGGAGGGCCGACACGATATTAAGAGGTATCCCATGACTTTTGTCACTTCAGTGTAAGTTTAAGTTTTGTGATCAATTTAAACAGTACCAAAAAGAGAATTTTTTAACTAAAACTCTCTCTGCACATAATTTATAAAGTTAATAGAAATGACACTGTTTACTATGAAAGTCAAATGCGCATTTACACAAGCTAAAGATTGTTGGTAGCCTTGCTTGCCCCTTATGCAGCGGCCAGCGGGTGATGACTGCGGACCACCTCCCTCGATGTCCCGCTCTAAAAGAACTTTCCATCTACTTGAACTCTGTATATATGTTCTCTCTATATCTTTTCTTTTGTTTTTTTACGGTGAAAGAATTGTGTTCCTATTTACCTGCTGCATTAGAAATAAAAAAAAAACTATGAAAGTCAATGTAAGCAAATTATTTTGTGAGACTATTTGTTCAAAAAATAGGAAAAAATATTATTCATCAAAACACTTTACAACTTTTAGTTGAATTCAATTTCATAAACTCTTTTCAAGGCCAAACGAATATGATGGAAGAGATTAATTACATTATGTTAAAAATAGAACGCTAGTTATTCATTAATCACGCGATTTGTATGGTGTAACTTATACAACGGAACGAAAAAACATGATCATCCACTTTAAGGTGCGTTAATCAATAGCAAAAATCATCTATCTTGATCACAGATGGCTAATCAAACAAAAATCCAAGTCTAGATAATAGAAAGAAACATGTAATGGATTTTTGGTCATAATGGCATTGTGTATGCGGGAAATGTATTGGTTTTGATTATATGTTAAAAAAAATACAATATGCTTGTAAACATAAATTAAGCTGAAATTGTCTAGACGGTATCGATTTATTGTCAATACATTTGCTCAAGGTTTTTGCGACAACTCAAAGAATACATTGTGTAAAGTTAAAAAAAGAATGCGGTGCAGCTTAATAAACCGTTGTTTTTACAGTAAAATACTGTAAGCATTAGAGCTATAAAATGCGGAGTAATAAACTGTAAAATTAGCGGTTTTACAGTTTACTACTGCAAAATTAGCAATTTTACAGTTAATTACCATACATTTAGCTGCATTATACTTTAAAAGCAACAGTATAATACTGGCAGTAGAGGTTCCAGCTTAAAACAGTAAAATACACAGTAATAAACTAAAATTAGCAATTTTACAGATTATTACTGTAAAATTAGCTGTATTATGCTGTAAAAACATCACTTTATTTTTTTCAGTGTATCTATCATTGTATTTGACAAGAACTATCGTATTTTTAAGTTGTAATTTAGAAGATACAGCATAATTTAGTGCTAAAATATGCTTGCTCCTTAAAGGCTCTCCTTAATGATATTTAATTGTAAACCACAAGCTAGTATTCTAGTGGTATTCTTATTTCATCAAGGTTCAAATGACGGATAACTAATGTTTTGCTGATCTTATTTTGAAAATTGAAAGTTTGACTTTCTTCATATACGACAGCCAAGGTCAAGCATTTTTTTATCAGAGCCAGACTACATTCATTATCCAAAAACTTTTTGTTATGGGAAAAGGAATCAACGCAATAGTAATCCAGCTCACAAAAGTTGGTTTCAAAAATTGGTAATTGGACGACCTTTATATACCGAATGCAATCTTAATCCTCATTGTAACAAATTCATCTTATCATCTAACAGTCATGAAATACAGTAATTTATTTCTACGTATCATCTGATGGACCTGTGTGCTAAAAATACTACAGCAATTTGACTGACAGAGACGCCAAGGAACTACATCTTGAGAGCAGTAGACGAAATACTTTCATAGTCATTCAAAGAAAAGAAAAGTAAGTGACTAATAATGTGCAAAAACTTATATAATATGCTGGAACTTTTTAGTCCGCATTAATAATCGTAATTCAAAAGCGAGATCCGTTGGAGAATAGCTCAATTTTCTAAAGAAAGTAATTTCTCAATTCTTTGTAAAAAAAATATAATAAAATTTCTTTCTAAGTGATGTGTTGTCTTCTTTATCAATGGCTTATTTATTTGAATTTATCTGCATAGTTAGTGGCCTGCCTGGTGAGATGTTGTACAAAAAAAACTTACACAAAATTTCATTTCAGTTTTTAATGAAATCTATGATATTTCTCTAATTTTAATTTTAAGTTGTACTCTCTCTCATGCACACACACACACACACACTATCAATAAATAAAAGAAAAATTATATTCTGCATCAAAATATAAATTAAAAAAATTAATATAGATTTGTGTTTCTGTCTTGTTTAGTTAATCTGGGAATGTTAACATGTTCACTAACACCAACTTACACTGGTCGAATGGCTGCACTGTAAAAAATGGATGTTTTTACAGTATAATATAGTTAATTTAATAGTAACAAACTGTAAAAATCGTTAATTTTATAGCAATAAACTGTAAAATTGCTACTTTTACAGAACTAAACTGTAAAATTGCTAATTTTACAGTAATAAACTGTAAAAGTGTTAATTTTACAATTTTATTACTGTGAATTTTATAGTAGTATAATGGAACCTCTGCTGCCCGTATTATACTGTTGTTTTTACAGTATAATACAGTTTGTTTTGTGGTAATCAACTGCAAAATTGCTGCTTTTCAGTAATAAACTGTAAAATTGCTTATTTTACAGTTTATTACTGTGCATTTTACAGTTCTAAACTGGAATCTGCCAGTATTTACGGTAAAAACAGCTCTTTATTTTTTGCAGTGTAAGAATGTTTTAATAAAAATAAACAAATATATGAATACTGTCTGTTTGCGTATTGTGCGCCTGGCAGCCACGAACGCTTCCATTTGAAAAAGGGGAGATAGGTTTAGGATGCGCAGTTCGCGACGCCTTCCGTTTCTGTTCGCTTGCTAGTTCCTCGTTGCATTTCCCCCTATTTCGAGAAAGTCGGAAGTGACTTGGCTCGTGCGCAGATTCGATGGAGGTTTCGCGAAAAAATGTTAGACAGTATTAGCAGAAATTTTACCTTGTTAGTGAACAGTATAACTGAGTTAGATGTCAAAATAATAGAAAATGCCGTTCTGTAAGTGGGCCTGTGTCAGTAAATGAGACTGCATAAATGTGCCCCGGGTACGGGGCAAGTTTACGCAACATACATTGACCTAAAAATTATTATTATTCTTATCATTATTATTATTATTTTGACTCTTAAATACACAAACAGGGCAAAAACTGAATGCACAAATTTTAACTTTATTAACTGTTTTATAAGACCATAATGTCTGAAATTCCCTAACTTAAAACATAAAAATTAGAAAAATCATTGAAAAAAATCCACGTAAACGTGCCCCGGTCTACCCTAAACTCATATATAATAAGCTAAAACCACACTTGTTCAATATATCCAGAAACGAAGTTGATGCAGAACAATTAACAAATTATAATTGAAAAATGCTTAAAGAATTTCCAAAAAGAGGTCCTAAGAAAATTCTTTTCAATAAATTACCAAAAGCGATAGCTGATGCAAAGTGTAATTAAAGAACAAGTGTCATAGCTTTTATGGTATAAAGTCATTTATTTCCTTTATGCAAGAAAAATTACCAGTGAATCAACAAGGGGTGTAATTGGGTTTAAGATTTAACGAAAGCAATTTAACGCACTAAAAAAACTACTTAAGCTATATTTAATAGCAGTGACATTTTTTCGTTAAGTATAACTTTTGTTTTACTCAATAAGAGTTTTCAAAGTTGTTTTCTGTAGGAGGATAGGATTTGTTATATCGCATCAGTATCACACTAAATAATTTCCTTTTTGTAATTTTTAAAAAAAGGAAGATTTTTTTAAAAATAATTTACAACTGACATAAAAAAATGAATCCAGATTTTGTTTCTTTCTTGTTGGAATGTTAATCTAGAAATGTTAACAAGTTCACTAAGAACAGCTTATACTGGCCGAAAAGCTGGCTCAGCTTACTTCTCACGCATTAAAACGCACGAAACGTTTAACAACATTAAAAAAGAAACATGTTTAAAAGAAAAACATACAATATTAATATTCATGTAAGAAAAAAAAATGAAGAAAACCGGCTAGCGCTTCTCCCGCGTACATTTTAAACTAATTTTTATCAAAACACTGTTTAGGAGGTAAAGCAAATAACTTCTCTTTTTAAAATAAATTTTTCACAAAAGCTTTAGATCACGAATAATCTGAAATTCTGAAATTCATCCGCCAGAAAAAATAATTTTCATTTTAAGTAGACATTAGCGTTTTCTATGAGCGAATTGTGTGAATGGTTTGCATAACACATTTTGCATTTTTGTAAGCAGAGAGTAATTGTTTAGGCGCTAAATTCTTAAACTGGAAAACAATTCATGTGTTATTTTTTTCTCCTCTCGAAAATTGCGTGAAAACTAGTAAAACTCTTTCTTAAGTATGCATAACGACAGAGGAAAAAATGTGATTTCTTTTAAAAGTGGGATAAAATATTTACATTGTTGTTTCCGAAAAAAATATAAATGTTTTAAACTTTTAGAAAAATTTAAGCCTTACACCTACAGAAAAGGAAAATTTGCATTTTAATATCATTAAAACTTTAGAAAAAGCTCTATTGTAATTTTCAGTCCTTAGAAATGAAGATAAATTAAAAACACTAGACAAAAAAGAAATAATTTTCAGAATTTGTCTTACTTTGAAGATTTGTATGTTATTTGAAAAAAGATGGTGTGACATTAAATTAAACACTAAATACAAGTTTTAATATTTAACATATACATTACTTACAATAAGCTTGGAAATCAGAAGTCTAAATGAATAAAATGCTGTTACAATAACATTCTCTTTAAATTTATTCAAGTCAACTGGAGACAAGTTAACTATTTCTGAGAAAATCAGTTTGCCGTGTTATTAAAAGTACCAGAGGACCGAGCCCGCTCGGTTAAAAGAAAAGAGGTTTGTAAACTCGTGTTTTTTTCTAAAGTGCGAAGTACTTATTTAGATAAACTTGAAAAGCATTTTTGAGCCTTTGATTGCAATTACGCATTCAAAACAGCAGTAATTTATTTTAAAAAACACAACCCTATTTAACCCATGCTCACCGTAAAATCACACCTAATTTCATTTCATTTGGCGCCAAAGGCACGGGAGGGGTTGATGAGAATGGATGCAGAGTCCCTGTTCCCCAGTACGCATTTGTTTCCAGTTGGTTTTGACTTTCACTTCACATTCCAGGTTCCCCCCCCCCCCCCCGCCCCGTACATAGCACAACTCGCTTTTTAACCGGGATGGGGCCCTGAAGAGCGCTCTGTTCATTTTTGAACCAGGCCAAGGCCGAGCAAACCTTGGCCAGCACCCCCAGACGTTCGTTCACTGGAGATTTTGGACCACGACATTTTAACGTCCCCCAGCCACCATTGAAGACGGTAGATCTTGATCGGCGGCTATATGATCGACAGGGGTGATTGTGTTCCGTATTTTACGGATTTCCGGTATTTTCATGATCAATTCTGGTATTTTCATGTTCGAAATGCCGAAATAAATATTTTTAATATGCTTTTGTCTCCCACCTTCGGTATTTTTTATTTTCGAAATTTTAATGATTGTTAAGATGCCATTTTTTTTTTTTTTGACTAAAACTTTTGAAATTATTCAAATATGAAAGTGTCTTGTTGTAGATAAGGCATTTATTAAATGCGTATATTATAAATAGTGCGTGCTTAATACTAGGGCCTTAGTTTTTGAAAAAGCACCCCCCCACACACATTTCTCTTCAAACTTTCAGGTATTTTTTCATGAACTCACAATCACGCCTGGATAGACCCGAGACCCTCCGGTTACGAGTCCGACGACTTATCGATTGGACTACCGCGGCCTCAGGCCCCTATATAGACGAGCCGACGCATCAAGATTAAGTTTGACCACTTTGGATCCAGCCCGTGTGTGAGGATTGTCTTTTCTGGCGAGTTATCGCTTTTTGGTAACTTTTTACGTAAATTTACCAAAGCTTGGCAATGTCCCTAAACTTTGCTCTGGTAACCCTAATTCTTTAACAATGAAAAATGAAAGTGAAAGTTAATGAGTTGGATCCAAAGTGGTGAAACTTAAGCTTGTTGTGTCGGCCTGTCTATATAGCGGCTCTACCGCGGCCCATAACCAATTCTAACTTTATTTTGATCGATCTCTTTTAAATTTCATAAACAATAACCATTCTAACGTGTTGCAAAAAATTATTTGCCAAATACCATAAAAATATAAATTTACGCTGGTGTGATGAAATATGAAATCCATTGTTAAAACGTGGTTGCTATGAAACAGTAACAATAAAAGTAATCATAAAGAAAATGGCGTAGTAAGAAATCTTCTCAAACTTTTAATGATTCCTATCTGTAACTCCGAACTGCTCGACTGTAGCGCTTCAAAACCGGCGCCAATCGATTCCTCATGGCCAAAAACCTCACACCCCGAAGTTTACTGGAGTTTATTAATTCTGGGGCGATTTTCGACTTGGGACCCCAGCAGCACCAGAACGTTCAAATTTGGTGCAAAAATGGTGTTATTGGTCAAATAACGGTGCTAAGTGTCCCTTGAAGGTTATATTCGACGTGCAAAAACAGTAATATTATCACGGTGTCATTTCAGTTCTTAAAGAACGTGATATTTGACGTGCAAAAACAGTAATATTATCACGGTGTCATTTCAGTGCTTAAGGAACGTGATATTTGACGTGCAAAAACAGTAATATTATCACGGTGTCATTTCAGTGCTTAAGGAACGTGATATTTGACGTGCAAAAACAGTAATATTATCACGGTGTCATTTCAGTGCTTAAGGAACGTGATATTTGACGTGCAAAAACAGTAATATTATCACGGTGTCATTTCAGTGCTTAATGGGGTGCTTAATTTCTCAGAATTGAGGTCGTGAATTGCTGCTTTTTAGAAAGGGGGGAGGAATCATATCCGCAGAAACTTTAAGTTTTATCCTAAACAACTCTTTCTCCCAAGATCCTAATCAGATTTGCATGCATTTCAGTAAAAAAACATGATATTCATACTAATGAAATGATATGATTTACGCCCTTAGTCTTTCATAGATGGCGCCTCCTGCAAAAAATTGCTTTTAAAGTATTATTTTTCTCCCTCAATATGATCAAGTAGCGTCTAGTGGTTAGCGTGTCCTGCTGGAGTCGCAAGGTACCCGCGTTCGAATCCCGCGGATTGAATATATTAAATTCAAAGTAATTAAACAATCAATAATTAAATTAAATAAATTAAGTAATTTAATAATTAAAACCAAGATGGCGACGATCATGGATAAAAAATGGCGGATCAAAAATGACGTCACGGTTAAAACACGTCACGGCCCCGGATAGTGGGGTATACGTAGTATACTTTTTAAGCTGGGGAGCACTGAAAACAAACGTATTTCCAGAACCTAAATATAACGTATCATTCCACGTTCAAAACTGGGACAAAAAAAGGTGGTCAACACCAGATTTCGACGTGTCATATTACCATCGATCGATGAGACACATAGACGTTGACAACACGTGCTGCGAGAATGTGTTTTGAACGTGCCGGCTGGTGCTCTCTGTACGTGTTGCAGAACGTGTTTTGAACGCCTTTGTGCTGCTTGGGATAGAAACTATCCTCATACTTTGATTGGTTCCATTTTCAAAAAACTTTCTAACAAATCCGAAAACGACTATTGTTAAAAGAACTTTTATTAGAAAGAATTTGGTTGTTTTAGCATTCTTTCCCTCTGTGAGTTATCCCCAGCAGCACCAGAACGTTCAAATTTGGTGCAAAAATGGTGTTATTGGTCAAATAACGGTGCTAAGTGTCCCTTGAACGTTATATTCGACGTGCAAAAACAGTAATATTATCACGGTGTCATTTCAGTGCTTAAAGAACGTGATATTTGACGTGCAAAAACAGTAATATTTTCACGGTGTCATTTCGGTGCTTAAGGAACGTGATATTTGACGTGCAAAAACAGTAATATTATCACGGTGTCATTTCAGTACTTAAGGAACGTGATATTTGACGTGCAAAAACAGTAATATTATCACGGTGTCATTTCAGTGCTTAAGGAACGTGATATTTGACGTGCAAAAACAGTAATATTATCACGGTGTCATTTCAGTGCTTAAGGAACGTGATATTTGACGTGCAAAACAGTAATATTATCACGGTGTCATTTCAGTGCTTAAGGAACGTGATATTTGACGTGCAAAAACAGTAATATTATCACGGTGTCATTTCAGTGCTTAAGGAACGTGATATTTGACGTGCAAAAACAGTAATATTATCCAGGGCGTCGGAGTCGAAGAGTCGGAGTCGGACTGATTTTGGACTAAAGGAGTCGGAGCCGGAGTCGCTGAAAAACATGTCGACTCCGACTCCGACTCCAACCACTTCCGATTTCGATGAAATTTTATGGTGGTGAAAACATGTCTTTGAAACTAACAGATACAAATTTTCAGCGTCCAATATCCAAATCCTAAGCATCTAGGATCATTAAAAAGGGCTTCAAAATGGCGGGTCTGCTTTGTGAAACGAATTGCTATGTATGGGCTTATGCAAGATAATAAAAAATATTTGCAGCAAAAATGCATTGTGTTAAAATAAAATCTGGCCATTTAACAAGAAAAGGATTAGTTTTGCACGGAGTCAAATGACAAGAGAGGCACTTGTCATTTGCTCTGGAGAAAATGAACATTTTGGGAGGTCACAGTGATCTCCGAGAATTGAGGTAAATGTGGTGAAATTACCTGCGAGAATTCATGACCAAATTGAACTTTTTGAGAGGTCACAATGACCTCCCATGACCTCCAATGGGATACCCCAGCTTGCTCCCCCCCCTAAAGTGAGGCCTGGCTACGACCATGAATAAAAACGAAACTTTTAAAAATGGACTTAATATTTCAACCTTTGTTTAGGGTTTTTCCCTCTTCACATTTGGGAAAAAAAATAAATAATTTTAAAAAAAGCAGGAGTCGGGAGTCGGAGTCGGAGTCGACCATTTTTGCTCCGACTCTGCAGCCCTGATATTATCACGGTGTCATTTCAGTGCTTAAGGAGGTGCTTAATTTCTCAGAATTGAGGTCGTGAATTGCTGCTTTTTAGAAAGGGAAGAGGAATCATATCTGCAGAAACTTTAAGTTTTATCCTTAACAACTCTTTCTCCCAAGATCCTAATCAGATTTGCATGCATTTCAGTAAAAAAGCATTACATTCATACTAATAAAATTATATGATTTACGCCCTTAGTCTTTCATAGATGGCGCCTCCTGCAAAGAAAATTTCCATTTAAAGTATTATTTTTCTCCCTCGTTGAGATCGAGTGGCGTATAGTGGTTAGCGACTCCTGCTATAGTCGCAAGGGACCCGCGTTCGAATCCCGCGGAGTGAATATGTTAAATTCAAAGTAATTAAATAATAAATAGTTAAATTAAATAAATAAAGTAATTAAATAATTAAAAGCAAGATGGCGACGATCATGGATCAAAAATGGTGGATCAAAAATGACGTCACGGTTAAAACACGCCGCGGCCACCGGATAGTGGGGTATACGCAGTATACTTTTTCAGCTGGAGAGCACTGAAAACAAACGTATTTCCAGAACCTAAATATAACCTATCATTCCACGTTCAAAACTGGGACAAAAGAAGGTGGTCAACACCAGATTTCGACGTGTCATATTACCATCGATCGATGAGACACATAGACGTTGACAACACGTGCTGCGAGAACGTGTTTTGAACGTGCCGGCTGGTGCGCTCTGTACGTGTTGCAGAACGTGTTTTGAACGCCTTTGTGCTGCTTGGGGAAAGTTATCGTTCTTATAATGTTGATTATAATAGAATAGTGTATGTGGAAAACAGGAAATTTATTTGTCTAACTAGTATATAACTTTTTAAAATTTCAGAGAGACTTAGTAATAAAGAAAGCGATTTGGGACTGAAGGCTGCATATTTTCTTCCAAAGACTTGTCTGAGATTGTATCATTAGTTTGAACCGATTTTCCAGATGGCTATTTTGATAACATTCAGCAAACTAAGCGATAGCAATCCTTGTGAATTTCATTATGACATTAAATTTGACGATTTTTCAGCAGTGAACTTAGTGCTAAGTAATCATTTTCTTAATGATAAGAGAAAGTACGAAAATAAAGTTGGATACACCGACGCGATTGAAGCATGAAAGGATTTCTGACAACTTTTGGCAACAAAACTTTCGTTTCGTAAATGTTCTGTTTTTTATATGCTTTGTAGGGTCTTTCTCGTTAAAGTAATAGGAAAAAAAAAACATTAAAAGCGGTTAAATGCATCTTTAAGATATTGCTAAATCCCAAGAAATATCAAAAATAAATAAAATAACCAAATAAATATCGACAAATTAAAAATTGGAAAGTTGGGTTTTCAGCTTGAAAAATATGTGTCTATCGCTCTGTCTACCCATATGCACCGCAGATACATGTTTTACAATGTGGTACAGCCTTTTTGTGATAAAATATAAAATTAATTCGAAGTTAAGGGGCCGCGTAAGAGTCTTACTATAGCAACACTAGCCACCTCAGCCCCTTACCTTATTTTTAATTTATGTATGCTACGAATATTAGCTTAAACATTTTTAGAAAATTTAATGAGTGAAAAATAGACTCAAGATTTAATTTAATAGCACACCATAATATCCTTAAGGCATCGATCGGTCAAATAGGTATATTACCTCTAGATGAAAATCAAACTAAAAAATCAGAAGCAGAGAAAAAAGAAGGAT